>JASFAX010001744.1:0-49080 GCA_030737875.1 Allium sativum | reverse complement strand
TTTTTCAGATTACAGGTTGTTGATGTAACTGTGGAGTATTGGAGTTGCTGTTTTTGGATTGACCATTTAGATTTGCTTGCTTTGGTTATATTAGTAGATATGGAGAAGGGGTGTTTGTATTTTTTAGTGATTTACGTCATCTCTTTTTATACACATAGATTGTCAAATGTATGGGAATAGATATACTTCTTATCGGGTGGTGGCCTTGCCGGAATTCGATAATGAAGTATGATGGGTGGTGGCCTTGCCGGAACTCATAAATCTGTTATCCCCTACATTACTATGTGAGACGATCGTTCTGGTCTGTATTGGATATATTGTATCACATCTTTTTTATTATATATATGTGTGCTCTCTTTCTATTGGAAGATCACACATCTTTTGCTCAAAAAAAACATCACTAAGAGGGTTAAGTGGGATGTACTAGTGGGGACAAGCTTAGGTGGATAGCTTGTGGGGGCCCATTTCAACCAGTAACCCAAACGTATCTTTGTGGGCTCGACCCAAGTCGAGGACGGGACATGCATACTGGGTTTGACTATAAGAGGCCAAACGGGGTAGCGGTGGCAACGCAAGTCCAACGGGTTTCATATGCGTGTGTGGACCCGGGCTGATAGGTAAGATGTTGTGGCATCGTGTAGGTATAAGCCGTGCATTCTCAAGTTGTATGGGGTTGCCACTTTAGGGGAGTGATACACCCCACTGTAGGGCCAGCACGGGTATCAACGAGTAGGGAGCCGATCGCAAGTGGGTAGTGGGGTACACCTAGCGGAGATACGGGCAGGCGGCACCTATGTAGTCAGCTAGGGGTACACGAAGCTATTTATATAATTTCTAAGTGAAGCAAGTGGGATCAACCTTTTGGGTGACTGGTGTGGTGCAGTGTAGTAATTATTCGTTAGTATTAGGTGTGCCTTTAACGTTATCTTTATCTGCTCTTCCATACCCAATAATTCATAGACATTTCCTTGTTTTCCAGCTTATGCCTCAGTCTAATTATTTTGATAATAGTATTGTTAGAATTATCATACTCGCCAGACTTTATGTCTGACCCCCTCCATTTCTATCTTTTTCCCCTCCAGGTCCTCAGGGTGGGCCCAGCTCTATTGGAGCTTGATTGGATTGCTTTATCTCTCTTTTGGAAAGCTTGGACCGATGAAGTAAAGTCCAGCTTGTTATCCTCTTTAATGGCTATTTATGTAATGGGATTATGTATTTTGTTTTATCAAGATGGACATTGTACTTGACTCTGATTTATGGTTTTTATGATGTAACAAACATGTTTAACTTCCGCTGCAATGAAATAAAGTTTTAGATTTCCAAGTACTACTTATTATCTATCTTGTTGTAATTTTTCTGTTCTATATTCACTGAAAACCTCCACGGAAGTTAATGCATTCCCTTTATGAGTGACATTAATGGACGTGGGGTGTTACACGTGGTATTAGAGCCAGGTTACCAGAACAGATAATTTTTTTTTAGAAAAACTATTTTTCTAAAGTATTTTTGGAAGAAGTGTTTTCAAAAACATGTCTTGATGAGTAATTTAAAGAGAAAAGTTTTTATGAAAAACATAATCCCCAATAGCCATATATCTTTATCTTTTGAATTCTCCATTTTGAATCTTTCCTTTTTCGTTTCAGCATGGCTGAAGATCTTAACCTTCCGGATGGTGTAACGATACCAGGATGGTATAAGAGGTTATTGGAGGCAAGGGCTGTTGCAGGTCCAGCCAATGTTCCTCCACCACCAGTTGCGCTCGCTCCTCCTCGCGTAGATACTTTTGCAAAGACGTGCAAGGAATTTAAGGCTATGGGTGGAAAACCTTTTCAAGGGTCAGAAACATTTGTGGAAGCTAGAGATTGGCTTAAGGAGGTGGAAGAATTGCTAGAAATCTTTGAAGTAGAAGAAGGGAGGAAAATCAAATTAGCAGCTTGGTTAATGAAGGGAGAGGCCTCGTTTTGGTGGGAGGTCACTAATGGGAAGCGTCATGTTGATTATTAGGCAGATTTCAGGCGTAGGTTTGAGGCAAAGTTTCTCTCAAGGGCAGAAGAGAATCTATATATGGAAAGGTTCTTGACATTGAAGCAAGGAAGCTCATCAGTGAAAGAATATGTCAACAAATTTAATCAGTTAGCAAGGTTTGGCTTGGACTTAGTGAACACGCCAGAGAAGAAGGCTCTGAGGTTCATTAATGGCTTGAATGAGCCGTTGCAGGGGTTGGCTATGACCCACATCCCTATGGGGGCCACCTTTGAGAAGCTAGTAGACATGGCACTCATGCACGAGGAGAAAGGCACTAATGCTAATAAGGCACCCGAGAAGAAAGGGGATCAGAAGAAACCACAACAGCAAAAAAAGAAGGGTGGAAAAGACAATAATGGCAAAGGAAAGAAGAGATGCTTTAACTGTGGGACACCAGGCCATCTCAGCAAGGATTGCAGAAAGAAAAAGAAGACTGGCTGTTTTCACTGTGGTGAAGCGGGACATCTAGTGAAGGACTGCCCAAAGAAGGGGCAGAGGGCAAGGTCTACCTCGGGAGGACAGGTGCAGGCTCTTATGGCACCAGGGCAGGCTAGGGGACAAGTTCAGGCTCTCGCGGTCCCACCGCTGCAAGAACGAGGTAGAACCATTTCTGTTGAAAGCTTAGTTTTTATGTTTGATCATCCTGTCCGTACCTTATTCGATTCGGGCGCATCGCAATCATTTATCTCTACATCATTAGTTGAATCACTTCAATTAAACACCAGTTTAGTAGAGGATCCCTTAGTTGTTTCGAATCCAATTGGGGGCTCAGCTTATTTGTCCATGATGTGTTTGGATTTGGAAATTTCTATACTTAGCATTGAGTTTAGATGTGATACTTATGTTTTGGGCTTCACGGGCTATGGGCTAATTTTAGGAATGGATTGGTTATCCAGAAATGGGGCCGTTCTTGATTGTGAGAGGAGAGTAGTTAGGCTCATGACTCGCCTTTGTAACGCTCTTGAAATCTTTTGTAATCCCATAAATTCCGTTATGCTAAGTTATCTAGAATCGCTTGACGCGTCTGTGGAGAATCTACGATCTGTTAGAGTGGTCCGAGAATACTCGGATGTGTTTGAGGAGGTGAAGGGCTTGCCTCCGAAGCGGGAGATAGATTTTCGAATATATCTTGTGGATAATGCAAAACTAGTATCTTTGCCAGTACGCCACATGGCTCCTCGTGAAAGGAGGGAACTCAATAAGCAAGTGAAGGAGTTGCTTCAGAAGGGGTTAATAAGATGAAGTATATCGGAGTGGGGTGCTCCAGTAGTATTTGCCACGAAGGCAGATGGGTCCCTTAGACTTTGTGTGGACTATAGAGAACATAATAAGCTTACGAAGAAGAACAGACACCCACTGTCGTGGATTGACGATCTCTTCGATCAGTTAGTTGGCACCTCAATGTTTTCGTAGTTGGACTTAGCCACTGGATTCCATCAGTTGAGAGTGGTTGAGGATAGCATAGACAAAACTGCCTTTAGGACTCCGGATGGTTTCTATGAATGGCTAGCGATGCCCTTCGGTCTGACAAACGCCCCCGCATACTTTGTTGATTTGATGAGTAGGGTGTTTAGGGAGTACCTTAATAAATTCGTGGTGGTCTTTGTAGACGACATCTTGATCTTTTCTAAGAATGAAGAAGAGCATGCCCTACATCTTAGGGAAGTGTTGGAGACTCTACGAGCGCATAACCTTAAAGCTAAATTTACTAAGTGTCACTTCTGGAGAGAGGAAGTGCGATTCTTAGGGAACGTGGTTTCCAAAGAAGGGATAGCTGTGGATCCCGCGAAGGTAGTGGCCATCGGAATTGGAAAGTCCCTAAAAATGACACCGAAGTAAGGAGTTTCTTGGGGTTGGCTGGCTACTATAGGAAGTTTATCAAAGACTTCGCAAAAATATCAGCTTCATTGACACGCTTGACGAAGAAGAACTTAGTCTTCACATGGGACGTAGATTGTGATGATGCGTTCCAACATTTAAAGACAGCATTGACCTCAGCTCCAGTCTTAGTGCTGCCAGACGGGAGTAAGCCGTTTACTGTTTATACCGATGCTTGTGGGACAGGTCTAGGTGCAATCTTAATGCAGGAGGGAAGGGTAATAGCCTATGGGGGAAGACAGTTGAGAGCGCATGAGAATAATTACCCTACACATGACCTAGAGTTAGCCGCAATTGTTTTCGCGCTTAAGTCTTGGCGCCATTATCTTCTTCGGGAGAAATTCAAATTGTTCACTGACCACAAATCGCTAAAATACTTGTTCTCTCAGAAGGACTTGAACTTAAGGCAGCAAAGGTGGATGGAGTTCTTAGCATCCTACGACTTCGAGATAGCATATACCCCTGGCAAGGGTAACGTAGTGGTCGATGCCTTAAGTAGAAAAAGATTATCCTTAAGTCCTTTGTTTGTTGAGCGGAGAAGTTTAGAGTTCATTTCTACGTTTGACTTTACACCTTCCATTGACTTCGTACCCGGTTTGCTAGCATCCTTTGAGGTTAGACCTACGCTTTTGAGACGGATTGGTGAGGCACAGCGAGACGACCCACAGTTGGTTGAGTTAGTAGAAAAGCTCAAAAGAGGGGAGTCATCAAGCCATCTCTGTAGGTATAACCTAGAAGATAAGGGTTGGTTACGTAGGGATAGTAGACTTTGTGTATCTCGAGACGAAGGTTTGCGGAAGGCTATTCTTAACGAAGTACATCATTCGAAGATGACCATTCATCCCGGCGGGGACAAGATGTACAAAGACATGAAGCGAGTTTTCTTTTGGGCCGGTATGAAGAGGGATGTGGCCGAGTATGTCGCTAGATGCTTGGTGTGCCAACAAGTAAAAGTGGAGCAAAATAAACCCAGTGGGTTGCTTCACCCATTGGAGGTTCCGCAATGGAAGTGGGAAAGTGTCTCGATGGATTTTGTGGATGGATTATCAAGATCAAGGAAGGGTAATACGGGGATTTGGGTTATAGTAGACAGACTTACTAAGAGCGCCCATTTCATTCACGTGAAGAGTAAGAGGACTGCTCCATGGTTAGCTTCTGTATACGTTCGAGAGATAGTTCGTTTGCATGGTGTTCCTTCTAGCATAGTGAGCGACCGCGATCCTATTTTCACTAGCGAATTTTGGAGAAGCTTGCAAGAGGCGGTAGGGACTCAGTTATGTTTGAGCACCGCGTATCATCCTCAAACGGAAGGCCAAACCGAGAGGGTGAATCATATTCTAGAGGGCCTTTTGAGGCTATGTATCCTAGACTTTGGGGGTATGTGGGAAGAGCATCTTCCATTGGTGGAGTTCACATATAATAACAGCTTTCAATCTAGCATTGGCATGGCACCTTTCGAAGCTCTTTATGGATGACCTTGTCGTTCACCTACATGTTGGTGGGAATCTACGGATAAGATCTTACTTGAGCGCGATATGATTAGAGAGACTTCGGAAAAGATCGACTTGATTCGAAGGAGGATGAAGACGGCGCAAGATAGGCAGAAATCTTATGCAGACAAAAGGAGGACAGATCTTGAGTTTGATGTTGGGGACATGGTCTTTATCAAAGTGTCTCCATTATGGAACGTTGTTCGCTTTGGGTCCGTTGGGAAATTAGCACCAAGGTTCGTAGGGCCGTTTCCTATTAAGGAGAAGATTGGACAGATGGCGTATAGAGTGGAGTTGCCTGAGAGACTTAGTGGTGTACACAACGTATTCCATGTGTCACATTTGAGGAAGTGCTTGCACGAGACCGTGGAAGTGGTAGAGCTGAGCTTGCTTAGAGAGGTGGAGATAGAGCGTGATGCGACGATTCGACGAGCTCCTACATGCATTCTTGGGTCGGAGATCAAGAAGTTGAGGAATCGAGAGGTCAGACTAGTCAAAGTGCAATGGGGAGATGATGAGAGCAACGCTACTTGGGAGACAGAAGCGAAGATGCGTTCGTTGTACCATTTTCTTTTTGAGGGTATGTCTTTTAATTTCTCCTCTATCGCTTATCTTGTACTTATCTTATCTTTAGTATGTCCTCTCGCTAGTATCTTTGACCTTTAGTTAAGATAATCCTATGGTTGAAGCATGTGTTTGAGACATGCTACGTATGATGGATGCAAAGTGGATGCAATTGTTTGCTCGTGGACGCATATACACACATTATTAGGCACTAGATCGGCTCAGTCACTTCATATTGCATATTGCATATATATGGATGTATTTAGTAAAATGGATGTATGAGGATTTTTTTTATCATATGGATGCTTCATTCAGATGATGATTGTGCACGCATATAGAGATAATATGTAGCATTTAGGAACTTTTGCATACATAATGGACGCATGGCACTATCATGATTTGCATTAAGGAGGTCAACTGAATCAGTGGACCGCCTGATTTTGCATTAGATATGGACATATACACACACTGCGCATTTAAACATGAAAGCATTAGAAGTCTATAAGGACAATGGATGCCTGTGTTTGATGGTTGAGTAGATGGACGATTGGATGTTAGGATATACATTCTTCTTGACTTGAAGATTTCGGGGTCGAAATCCTTTAAGGAGGGGAGAATGTAACACCCCGTAATTCTGTAAATATTAATATTCACAAATTAAAGAATAACTAATCCCAGACGTGAGAATTGTGGGAAACGGGTTGCGCCATTGTGTTCGTCTCAGAATTCTGGTTGAAATAGAGTCCGAGTTTGCGTGATTTGGACTTCGTATGAAGGAGATATGGCCATCAGAAGTTTCAGAAAATTCAAAATAGATTTCAGAAAATTTAAAATTCAAAATTCGAAGTCAAACAGGCTAAGCAAGAAATTTCCCGCCCAGCACCCAGGTCGACTGGGGAGTCGACTGGGCAGTCGACACCCCAGGGACCAGGTCGACTGCGCAGTCGACCTGGTCCAGTCGGCTAGGGTTTGACTGAGCCTAATCTTGAGCTGCTGATGTGTCTTTAGGGCTGAGTTGGCAAATTTAGCAGTTCAGGTTAGTTCTGAGTTGATCTGACGGTCTAAATAAATACTAAATTCTATAAATACCCAGGTAGTCTCTCACTCTAAATCACATGAAAAATAGAATAGCCGCCGTCATGCCATCGCATGGAACTCAGTGTAGCCGCCGCCAACTAAGAAGGAAGAAAGCTAATCAAAACCCTAATTCTACTCAACTCTAAAGCAAATCAAGACTCTCTTTCTTCTCTAATTGTGAGTATGATGATCTTTACAAGATTATTAGCAAACTAATTAGATTAAGATGTGATATGGATCATAAGAAAATGATGTGAATTGTCATATATGTTGTTGTAAACCTTATGCTATCATGTATGTTGTAAATCTTATGTTAGGAGATGATGATATCCTATATGTTGTAAATCATGCTATGATGATATTGTATAGGTTGTAGTTTTCTATTTTAAGTTGTGATAAAGCATACATGTTATAAAGTCATGATGTTATTATCTATGCTAATTAGTTCACGTTAATCAAATCATAATGTTGATATTATTTGGGCTATGTTGATCTATATGACAAATCATGTATGCAAGTTTAGATTGATTAGTAAAGATTATGAACATATGCCATGACATCTATTTAGATCTCGAATTGTGCTATGACATGTGTGAGTTCTATGTGTTAGATGCTAGTTCACATCATCATTATGTTGCATAAACCACATATGCAAGTTTATACATGAATTTGGATTATGATCATATTATGTAAGTTGTGACATTTAACCAAACAAGTTGACACCTTTAGATCCATGACATGTGTAGTTTTATGCAAGTTTCACCCCTATTATGATTAGATCTATTTTATTTGTCTATATGTTGTGATAATTTATCTTTGTGCTATGAGTTAGACTATTCAAGTCTAACGTATATTTTGCGTTGAATAAGCGAACGTATAACGTGGGGTAGGGGTAATATTATGGATTTAATATTAAGAAATAGGGGTGCAATTGATATGATTTTGCATACTGTAAGTGGATGGCCATAATTGAGTCAATTATGGACATCATTTAAAATTGGAATAATTAATGATTTGAATAGGGATGTATTTAAAACTGGGGTAAAAGATTAAAAGTGTTAATCAATGCTTAGGACACGAGGTCGGACTCGTTTGTGACGTAAAACTGCACGGACTCGCCCGGCAAATCCAGTAGTCACAAATGTCAGCCAAATGTGAGAGGTACTAGGCCCAAACTAAAGCATAACAGTTGTAAAGACACGAGGTTAGACTCTTTTATGGTATAAGACTGCCCGGACCCGCCCGGCGAATCCAGCTGCCATAAACGCCAGTCTAATGTGAGAGGTCTTTATGAGGTTATGGCCTGAATGAATTAAGAAATACTTAACAAGATAAATATGTAAGGTGGGACATGGGGGTTAAGTAGGTACCTTGGGTGGCATGAGGAATCTAGTGGGTGCCTTTAGGGGCATTTGAAATACGATTAGTAAGACTTAACCAAACATACCTGTAAATGAACATGACTAAGAGGGTTAAGTGGGATGTACTAGTGGGGACAAGCTTAGGTGAATATCTTGTGGGGGCCCATTTCAACCAGTAACCCAAACGTATCTTTGTGGGCTCGACCCAAGTCGAGGACGGGACACGCATACTGGGTTTGACTATACGAGGCCAAATGGGGTAACGTTGGCAACGCAAGTCCAACGGGTTTCATATGCGTGTGTGGACCCGGGCTAGTAGGTAAGACGTTGTTGCATCGTGTAGGTATAAGCCGTGCATTCTCAAGTTGTATCGGGTTGCCACTTTAGGGGAGTGATACACCCCACTGTGGGGCCAGCAACGGTATCTGCGAGTAGGGAGCCGATCGCAAGTGGGCAGTGGGTTACACCTAGCGGAGATAGGGGCAGGCGGCACCTATGTAGTCAGCTAGGGGTACACCAAGCTATTTATATAATTTCTAAGTGAAGCAAGTGGGATCAACCTTTAGGGTGACTGGTGTGGTGTAGTGTAGTAATTATTCGTTAGTATTAGGTGTGCCTTTAACGTTATCTTTATCTGCTCTTCCATACCCAATAGTTCATAGACATTTCCTTGTTTTCCAGCTTATGCCTCAGTCTAATTATTTTGATAATAGTATTGTTAGAATTATCATACTCGCCAGACTTTATGTCTGACCCCCTCCATTTCTATCTTTTTCCCCCTCCAGGTCCTCTGGGTGGGCCCAGCTCTAGTGGAGCATGATTGGATTGCTTTATCTCTCTTTTGGAAAGCTTGGATCGTTGAAGTAAAGTCCAGCTTGTTATCCTCTTTAATGGCTATTTATGTAATGGGATTATGTATTTTGTTTTATCAAGATGGATATTGTACTTGACTCTGATTTGTGGTTTTTATGATGTAACGAACATGTTTAACTTCAGCTGCAATGAAATAAAGTTTTAGATTTCCAAGTACTACTTATTATGTGTCTTGTTGTAATTTTTCTGTTCTATATTCACTTATAACCTCCATGGAAGTTAATGCATTCCCTTTGTGAGTAACATTAATGGACGTGGGGTGTTACATTCCAGTAGCTGCCAACTTTGATCAAATCAGTTTTCATCCGGTTGTGCACGTCGATACAGACTTGGCGCCACTTGTTCCGTCCAATACTATTGCTGTAAGACACGACTACACTTTAAAATGGTATTTTCTTAAATATTACTAATACCTAATAATATATTACTTATAATTCTACTAATGTTGATAATACTCTGTTTAGATATGTTCAGCATATATTTGATTAGGCGCGCACCATACGTTACACGTTATATTAATCGGGCACATTCTATTATGCTTCCCTTAACTTAAATTACTTATTCCTTAAATAAATGCTTATTAACCTTACCTTATAAATATGGCCACGCACCCATTGAATCCTTCCCAATTCATGCAACTACTCCAGTAATATGTATCCACTTCCCCTTCTCCATGTTTTGAACCGCATCCCCTTTTTCACGTTCTGATTTTTTTCTTTTTCTTTTTTTTTCCTTTTTTTTTCGTTTACCCTCCTATGTACATTTCCGAACACCCCTCTTCTTCTTTCCAAACTTTTGATACGCTCCATCCATGCATGCACACCACTTCACAGACCAACCCCATACATTCTATGATCCATCCCTTACTTCTTTCCATCCTTCCCTTCTCTACTTCACCATACTTCATTGTATATTTCAAAACCATCCTCCACCCAAGCACAAGACCGAAGCCTACACTATTTCTGAAATCACCGCACGCCCTACTTCTTTTCTGTCCACCTTCTATATTTTATTTTATTTTTGACGCAACTTTTTTTTTCTTCTTTCTGTACAGCGAAGAGGAAAAGTAACAGTCCTTTTATAGAGAGCACTCCGTGGTGAACAAGTAATTGATGTATAGGTTTGCAGCAGTAGTTATATAGGGTAGCTGATGTGGTGCAGAGCTCAAAACATTACTTGGTGCGCACGGGTATTGGTTGATTGGCGTGCAAGGAAAAAGGATTGTTTGGCTCTCAAGAAACGTACAGGAAAACAAAGTTTTGTGTGGCAAGAAATAGAAATATGCGGAAGTAATAAAATATGAAAAGAAAGGGACGCATGTAACAGAAGTAGGTAGCGCAAAGACATTTCCAAAGTGAACGGATGGTTTTATTAATAAAATAATATAACCAAACTTGCAGTGAGTTTTCATGTTAAAAATCATCACATACAATGTTCAATTGAGGCGAAAACTACTAATCTTGGCATAAAAATAAATTCCGGATCTAACGGGACAGGTTTCGTCGAATTCCGACATCGTTTGCGAAAATCCTTTAGAAAATATCGATGAAAAACGCCGAGCATTAATTTCTTAAAATTACAGAAATAATCCTAAAAAATATGAGGCCTTGACATTTCACTAGACCTCTTCCTAAGGTTTCATATGAAACTTGTTTCGTTGAATTTGGAGTTCGTTTGGCCAGTCGTTTATTCGTTTAAAGTTACCCCTGTCAAATAATATAACCGATTAAATAAAAACAAGGGCGTTTATCGTTGCCACGGTCAAATGGTATGTCCGATTGACACAAAATTTGATTTTCTTACAATAATTTATCGATACGAATCCAATGGCACTAGTTTTGTCGCATTTCGAGACTGTTTCCCCGGTAGGCTATTTTTACGTGCACCGCGATGCCATTTCGGACACCCAATTTCACGGCCTCCAAAAATAACAAACTATATATCTATTCTGACTCTAATCTACGATACGAACTCAATGAAACTGGTTTCATGGCCTAATTCGACCATCTTCTCAAGTTACACTCAAAAGACCCATTTATTAAATTAACTACACGCTATAGAACTGAACGACGTTTGTGGCTGCTGTGACCACATATGACATTGGTTTGCCACACAATTCAACAGCATAAAATAATTTAATGATATGGTCCCAATGAAACTGATTTCATCGAAAACAGAGACCGTTTGCAAAATGACTATTTTAAAGGCCTATAATTTAATAACGATTTCCCTAGCGACTATTTTAAATTTTGATTTAGCTATAACTAACAAACTATAACGCGAAATCTGAATTTTTCTCCTTTATATGAAAATTATCATCGGCACGGTCCCAACGTTTCTTGTTTCACAGAAATCCGACTTATATCGAATTCTGTATATTCAGTTAAAGTTCAAAAATTCAATTTACGAACTGCCGTGCCATTTCGAGCTCGATTTATAAATATAAATAAAACTAACGATAAAACTTCGTTTTAAATAACAAATTCAATATTAAAAACAATTCATATTCCAAATAAAATATTTAAAATAATAAATTAAATAAATTATTTGGCTACCAAAAATATGGGATATTACAGAGTCACATTCCAATGAAGAATATTCTTAGAAAAAGGATATTTTAGAAAAAGAATATATTTTAGAAAAATATATTTTTATTGAAATGAACTAGTTATTAACTATAATAAATCATTAAATTTAGATTTAATGAAGTTTCCCAATTTGTTAATATCTAATTAAAAATTAAATTGAATAAATTGGATTTTGGTTTGTCGTGAATGGTGTCTTCAGTAACACCTTTCTTAAACCCAGTTGAGAAAAGAATAAATCTTCTAATTAAGATTATTAACGTTTTCGGTTATATTTAATAATTGGAATAAGATAAAATGTGAGTTGGGTTTATTGTGAATTGTGTTTTTAAGCGACATTTCTTCTTTAAACAAACTAACCGTGAAATATGATTTGGAATTTATAAATCTTTCATTAAGGTTTAAATGGAATTTTCCAAAAGTAAAGTTTTTCAATTTAATATATTAAATTGGAATTGAATGGAATTCGAATTAATAATAACCGAGATAAGCTTCTGTAAAAGAAGACTAATACTACATATGGAATTTAAGAGGCTTTGCCGTTATTCCATTTATATTATTGGTCGGATACAGAAATTTATAACGATTATATATTAATTAGATTTCTGCGAAGATTCCATATTTTGTGGAAGATGATTTTGGGTTTACCATGAACAATGTTTTAAATGACATCAGTTCTTTAACCCAGTTAAAGATAAGATTAATTTCTTAAATTTAAATAATCATTGAATAATGATTTTTGATATTTAAAACCAAATTGGGGTTTTAATAAATCTTTAAAAGAAAGATTTAAGGATAAACTTAAAGAATTTATTTTAGATAGAATAATGCTAATATTTTATTAGAAGAATAATTCTGAATTGGAATGAGGCATTGGATGTGGTTTTATAGAACTTGATTTTTTTTAATTATAAAGATAAGCGAGTTACTCTGAAAGACCGGGTTTAACTCATTCTGAATAATCACTACGAAGATGAAGAGTCGAAGTTGAAGACGGTGATTGAAGACCGACGATCTTCACATCGAATGGATGTGTTGCTACCTAAACCCATGATGGGAGTAGCTACCTTGAAGGGGCTTCAGTGGTAGCCGTCTGGACGTATTGTTGATTGTCCGGATATGCAAGGACCTCTTAGGTGTGTTCGGTTTCGTTCAAACCTGGAACGGACTTGTAAATGGATGCGTGTCTGACATTGGATTTCGTTCATGTGAATTAAATTGATTTTTATTAATGTATATCTGATTAGTGGTGGAGAATTTATTCTCTGCTTAACACCCTGGTATATATTGATAGTGATTGATCGCATGGCGTGAATTGTCAATGTGGCACGCCAAGATGCAACTGATCAAGGCTTTTGTTGAAAAGAAGGGCCTTGTGGGATGATCAAAGCGTAGCCTATTACGACATAACTGTAACAACCCTAAGTCCCACACCGTGGAAGCCTGTGTGAAGTGGGTACTTATATAGTTGAGCCCATCTCTTACTAACGTCGAGGCCTAGTGATGGAAAACCCTACACCTGAGAGGTGGCAAAGTAGGGACAATATCGGTGTTAGTAGGGAGGTTAGTTCAGCTTGTGTGGCAACGCCATGTGGTGGCGGATCTCGAAACTTAGCCGAGGCCTTTTGAGGAACAAAACCCCACACCTATACGGTGGCTAAGTTGGGGACAATATCTTGCATGAACGGAGGTGCGGGCTGTTACAATAGCTTTGTGTATAACGTGACTTCGCGAGCCTCACACCCCGGTATGAGTCAAAAACGGTGATTAAGATTGCAGGGAGTGCAAACGTTTCTTTCTAGCTAGAGTGGTGTGAGGGACCTACCAGCGCTGACATTTTACTTATGTGGATGATGGATTTTGAGGCGCCTTGGGATTATAGGTCGGAAGTGGTCATATGGAGGTCCAAAGGGACCGGGAAGCGTGTGTTCAGGAATTGCCAATCCACTTTCAACAGGTATGGACCGGCCCTGAAGATCCAAGGGTTCACTGCGGGGGATCCTGAGGCATTTGCTAGAGTGTCTCGAATCGGAGAGGATGATCCCTAGCCTCGACTCATGATGGAAATTCAATTTTCAATACGACCTTGCGGTTTTGATTGTAGGACTAGTATGGAGACATAGTAGGATGGGGTACTATGCCGTCTATGATTGATACATTATGATTGAAATGTTTTGTTTGAAATATATATACCCATATATATATATATATATGCACACTAATATTATATCCGTTCTATCGTATCAAGTATCTTTTGACCATTATAAGGTAAAACTCTATCCTCCGGTTTGCGTTGCATTGTGTGATGGAACTTGAATCTTATATTGGTTTCATTATTCTAAAAAGCATTGCGTTGTTTAACGATTTACCTTATTTTATGTAATGGCAATCCAATGGAGTAAACATGTTCCGCGTTAGCGGATGGTCCTGTGATTAGCCTTATTATTATTATTATATAGGTTAAGTTAAGATTTCTCATACCAGTCCCATGACTGACCTGTAGTTTGTTTCACTGGCAAACTCGGGTGCCCATATTTTCCGCAGGGGCAGTCGAGTAGCTTTTTGCAGATATATTTACAGGATCCTGGTTTACAGCTGAAGCAGTATTCGAAAAGCTATGTATCCGTGTATTCCTTTCAGTTGTATATTTGTATTATTTTTCCACTGCTATTTAAATGTAATTTAAATCTCTAATGTTATTGTATTTTAATTGAGTAATAAGTATTCATACTCTGTTATTTTCTTGTACTCTGATGTAATTGTTGTAATCGGTAATAAAATGTTCTTCAGTTTATGTTCTAATGTGTGTTGTTCTCAAAGCAATTCAGGCTTTCCTTTACGGGGAAGTTTGGGTCATTTCAGTTAGTATCAGAGCTTTGGTTTATGTAATAACCCAGAAATCTGGGCCAATTTAAAAATTTTATTTTGGCAATTTTAGTGAATTTTGATTATTTGAAATGAATTATTTTAAATAAAAATGAAAAGGAATTTATTTCGAATAGATTAGAACATATATATCTATATTCGCCGTCGTTAGAATACAAATATTTATTTTAAATTATAAAAGGAATTGAAAATGGAGCAGTAGTTCGATAATTCGATTTCAAAGTTCAAATGAATGTGCAGGATTCAAAATAAACCAGATTTAAGTGAAACCAAAAGTATTCGAATCTAATTGATAATATCTTTCCGACGAATCTGAAAAATCAAGATTTCATAGCGGGGGTCAAAAGTTATGCCCAGTTGAAAATTCTGAATAGTCGCTATGGAATTCAGGCCCTTAAAAATGGGAATTATGCAAACGACCTCGGATTTCGACGAAACCACTTTTGTTGGATCCGTGATGTCATATTATCGCTAGGTGCCAATTTTCATAATTTTTCGAATCAATATATGAGCGTGGCATAGGATAACGCGTTTGACCAGTTTTAGTTGATTTTAATCGACTGGAAAATGACCATTTTTCAAATGGTTTCAGAATTCAACGAAACTAGTTTTGTTAGGACCGTATCGTCAATACGAAGCTAAAAAATATTTTTCGGGAATTTTTAAATTTAGTATGTGACCCCTGTAAATTGGAATGCGCGTTCAAATTCAATATATAGAGTTATATTTTAATTTTGACGAAAACTGATCGAAATGATCGAATCAGCTTGCTATGCATATCCCATTATGTTCAAAATGGGGGTAATTAGCTATGGACGACAGGCGGTATGTCTCGTTTCGAGGTCAAAAATAAAAGTTGCTTTATAGAATAAATTAAATAATAAAATATATATTATTTCTCTCTCTCTCCTTTATATTCCCTCTTCCCTCTCGTTGACCAAATCAGAAGGAAAAAGAAAGAAAGAAAAAAAAAACGTGCTTAACCCCTCCGACCTCGTCTGCGCGCCACCGCCAGAAGGCCCCACCGCCGTGCCACATCTCCTCCGCACCACCTTCTTCTTCTCCACTCCTCGTCGATCGAAGTCCCTCCCCTCAATTCGGGACCCCGAGCCCCCCCAAACCACCCTGTGCCACCGCAACGCAACCCCCCCCCCCCCGCCCTCCGTAGTCCTCCGCGCTCGAGTCCCCCCGACCATCCGCGGCTTCGACGCGAGCTCCGTCAGCTCGAGACCCCCCTCTTCTAGACGCTGTAAGTTCTTTCCTTTTTTTATTTTATCTTATTTTTATTTTTAATTTACTTTAAATATTCAGTTTAGGATAATTAAAATGGCTTTGTTTATTTTTTGATTTTTTTTTGAAATATAAATCAATTTTATATATTCTACCAAATTGAAAGGAAGGGATTTTTGCAATAAAAAGATTTGATTTTTTTTATGCTATAAAGATTTGATTCTTAGTGAAGTAAAGACGATGTTGTTATAAGTAGAAAGGCGAAATTTTTATAAGATGTAGATATTAAAAATATAATCTTTATATGATAGAAAGGTTAAAAATATAATTTTTATATTTTAGAAAGAATAAAAATAATTCGATTTTTAATTTATAGAAGATAAAGATATGATTTTTATATAATGTGGATAGTAAAAATAGGATTTTTATAGTATAGGAAGAATAAAAATACGATTTTTATCTTATATAACTAGTAAAAAAATTGATCTTTATATAGTAGTGAGAATAAAATTCGATTTTTATAGATTGAATAGCAAAGTAAAAATTCAATTTTTATATATTGAATAGCAAAGTAAAAATTCGATTTTTATATATGTAGTGAATACGGATGACGAAAGTGATGAAAGAAGAAACGGCGGAGATTTTCTACATATGAAGACTCGAGGCGTTTGGATTAGCTAGTCGGTGAGAACTTCTCACTTTTTAATTTTATTTCCAGTTGAAATATATACTAGGATGCAGACGGTGTTTAGTAGCACCTGACACCCGTCGTCCACAGACCATGGACGGCTTGTATGCTTGTTTGTTTGATTTTGATGTGTAGTTGATTGTGTGATGTGATGTGAAATGAAATAAAATATTTATACAGTTGAAATAAAATATTTTATAGTGGAAAATATTTTATTGTTAAAAATAGAATTTTTAACGTGTATATGAAATGAAATAAAAATAAACAAATCGGACGATTTATTTATATACACACATTTGACTGATGTTGATTGGGACGATAAATTTTACACATCGCCCAACTGCACAAATAAAATCTGTGTTTGATTGTTTGAAACCCCACACGGGTATTGGGATGATATTTGACGTACACTTATCCCGATTGTTTAGTTGTATGTCGATCGATTGATTGACAGGCTATTATAAGCGTTGAATATTTATATTTGTTGCTTATACAGTGTAGAATGCACTTTGGATGATGGTTGATTATTCATCGTTGTTATTGTATACATGTGTTGTAGGAAATCCATATGATTAACATTATATGGTAATTGATTGGGCCTCATTCCAGTTTTGAAAAAGAAATATTTGAATAGAAATATTTGAAAAGGAAATATTTAAAATAGAATATTTGAAAATAGGAATATATGAAGCCGTGTTAATTAGATTTACGCCATTTTGATGTGAACGATATTTATATCAATTTTATTCATTTTATAATGAACATCGAAAGTGATTTCAAAATCTGATATTTTGAATAGAAATGAATTCGAATTGAAATTGAATAGAATTGAAATTGAATAGAAATGAATTCGAATTGAAATTGAATAAAATTGAAATTCAATAGAAATGAATTCGAACTGAAATTGAATTGAATTGAAAACGAACTGAAATTGAATTCAAAATCGATTTGAATTGAAATCAATTTGAAATGAATTTAAAACAAATTTGTAAGGGAAAATTCAATTTTGATTTGAATTTGAAAAAGAAGTTGAAATTGTTTTGAAAATGAATTTAAAATGATTTATATAATACGTTTTAAAAGGAAATCGACGAAGTATATATTATATATATAATATAATGGCCTGAATAGAACGCGCCGCGCCGCGGTAGTTTGCGAATTTCGACCATTGACTTCGAACGGATATTACGGGAGATCCGACCATCAGATTCTCCTAAAACCGGAACCGTTGGGTTTGTATCGTAAAGAGCTTTCTAACGAATATTGGAAATTAGAAATCTAACGGTTGGATTTGGAATTATGTCCAAATCAAATTTGGAAAAGGTCGTTGTAAGTGCAGTTCGATGGCCGTTGATGGAAATCGACTGTACGGGCCTTGATAAAATTATTAAAAATAGTAATAATTTGTGTAAAATCATAAGAAATGATTTGGGAAGAACTGTGATGAAAAACTCCATATTTGAAAAGATAAAAATAGATTTTTATCAAAATGAACTAGTTTTGAACTAGAATTATAATTCTATTTATTTTTAAATAAATAAACTGGATTTGAATTGGTTTTGAAATATAACCAGAATTTCCAAAAATTGAATTGGAATGGATTTGAATCGAAATTGTCTTTGGAACATTTCGATGTTGGGTTTCGTGATTATACAGATGTTGTTATGGAAATTTGAAAGATATATTAATATCGTTATTTCCAATACGATATTTGTTGGTCGTAGAATTTGACATTGAATATAAGCTGATATATTTTCTATTCAGAGCCTTGTATTTAATATCAAATGTGATTTGGGTTTGTCGTGAATGGTGTCTTCTTTAACACTGTTCTTAAGCCCAGTTGAGAAAAATATTAAATCTATTTATTTAGATTTAATGAAGTGTACCAAATAAATAATATTTAATTGGAATTGAATTGGTATTGATTTTTGGGTTTATCGTGAACAGTGTTTTAAATAACACTTGTTCTTTAACCCGTTAATTAATGAAATGTGAGTTTGGGTTGTCGTGAACGGTATCTTCAATAATATTGTTCTTAGACCCAAAGGAGTTAAGAAAATCAGAAACTAACTGGAGATTAGTTAAGTTGAATGGTTTCTGGGGTATTGATCTGATGTTGGTTTCGGCCTTCGGGGTTAATATTTAGGGAATTGCTCACTTGTTAATTTACGGTTAGGGACTGATTGAAATGTGATGTGATTGCGGGGTTTATCGTGAACCGTGTTTTAAATGACACTGATTCTTTAACCCTGTCACGGATTAAAACTAAGTGGAGTTTTAATGAATCTTTAATTAGATTGAAATGATCGAGAATGGAGTATCACCAGTTTTGCTCCAGGCGATAGTTAAATATTTAATTAGATTTGAATGTGAAATGGTAATTGAATTTACCGATAGCACCGTGGTGTTAGATATGAAGTATTACCAGTTTTACTTCATGGGATGAATAGGTTGGGATTGGGAAATTAAAACAAATGATTACTTCTGTAAGGTTCGTTAATCCTGACTAGTTGAATTGAAATTCAAAAGTAGATTAAAGAATAAATTCAAGGAATTTATCTTTGATAAAATTAATTGGAACCTTTCCCTATGAAAGTGAAATTTAGAAACTAACTGCCGGTTCGCTAAGCAGAATGGTTTTCTGGATATTGATCTGATGTTGGTTTCGGCCTTCGGGGTTAATATTTGGGGAATTATTCTCTTGTTAATTTACGGTTAGTGACTGATGAATTGAAATGAGGTGTATGTTGTGTTTGTGTAACACTTGTTTATAATATACGCGAGTTATTCGGAAAGACCGGGTTTATCACATTCTGAATAACTGATACGACGATAAGTCAAAGATGAGGACGGTGGTCGAAGACCGGAGGTCTTCACGTCGTTTGGGTGATTACTGACTATCTTGATTGGGATGTACACCCAAGAAAATGGAAACAGTTGTTGATCATCCAGACGTACTTGGAGATCGATGGGTATGCGGGGTACTAGGTGCCTCCGGTTTCGTTCAGACCCAGAACGGACTTGTAAATGGACTGTGTGTCTGACATTGGATTTCATTTTGTGTGACTGATATCGGTTGCATAGAGTGGTTTGCCTGATGTGGCATCGCTTTGTGTAGCGTTGATTCGCGAGCCTCACACCCCCGGGTGAACCAAAAACGGGAGACGGACCTCTGGGAGGACATGCGTTTTCTTCTAGCTAAAAGTGGCGTCAGTGGTTTTACACACCCTGATGAGTTTGACTTATGTGGTTGTTGCTGTTGCGAGGCGCCTCAGATATATCGGTCGTTCTCAAACCGATGGAGTCATTTAGTTGGCTCACCTACGCCCCAAAGGGCGGGGAAACGCAGTGTTCAGGATTTTGTCTAATCCACATCGGTGGACCGACCCTGTCCTCCAAGGGACGATGCGTTCTGTTCCTGAGACACGGGCTAGAGCGTCTCGAATCAGTTGAGGACTATCTTTTGCCTCGGTTCACAGATAAAAACCCAACTTCCAAATACGTGACATTTGCGGTTTTATTTGTAGAGCCTAGTATTGGCGACATGATATATGGTACCCATGCCGCCTATGATTGATATTTATGATTTGAAGTTGTTTTATACACTATGCACTTATAATAGTATCAAATGATTTGTTTTAAACGTACTAAGCATGTTTGGCTATTATAAGGGAAAACCATATCCCCCGGCTTGCGTTACATTGTGTGATAGGACTGGGTCTTATAATAGCTTCATTTTTCTTTATTTAGCATTTCGCTGTTTGTTTTATCCACTTGTATTCTTGGAGGAAACCTGTTCCGCGTTAGCGGTGTGGTCCGTTGATTTACCTAACTTTAAAATGAAGATTAATAACTGTTTTAGTTCTCACACCAGTCCCATGACTGACCTGGAGTTTATTGTTTTAACCTAAACTCTAGGTGCCCTTATTTTGACACGGGCAGCTAGTAGTTTTGGTTTTGCAGATTTATATTCACAGGATCCTGGTTTACAGCTGGAATGATATCCGGAAAGCTTTGTATCCGTATATCTCTTCTAGTTGTGTATTGTATTATTTTCCACTGCTATGTAATGTATTATAATCTCTGATATTTTCTGTGTAATATTTATTTATTTATACTCTGTATATTCTTGTATTCTGATGGAATTGTTGTAATATACAATGAAATGTTCTCCCGTCTGCGTTATTTTGTGGCTTTTCCTCGAACTATCCAGGCTTTCCTTCACGGGGAAGTCACGGGTTTTTACAGTTTACAGAGATGGAGAACAAGGCACATAAGAACCGAACGAAAGAATTCATCAGAGATTGGATTAGTAATATCCAATGAGAATAACTCGTTAGAGATGGGATCAGAAGCATCCTAGAACTTGTGTGAAGAGTATTATTTTTTTTAAATAAAAATGAAAACAAATTTAGTTTTGAAAATTTTATCTTAAAATACTTATTTGTGTATATTATTATATTTTAATTTGGACAATCGAATATATAAAGATTTTGAATATACAAGTAATTAACGGATATTCGAAGTTTTAATATAGTTGATAGATATAGAACCACACTCCAGTCGCCCGGAGGTAATTCTGGTGATAGGTCAACCATCACCAGTATTTATGTTCATGTTTTGAAAGTGGGATTTCTATATATTTCTAATTGACTGGTATGAGAACCAAAAATATAGAATATATTGCTGTGATTTGCACTAAAAATATGATTTTTGACTATATATAAAAGTTATATATTTGAAAAGTTAATCACCTAATTGATTGCTGGTTGTGATGTTTGATTATTAGTTTAACTACAAAAATAATTGGAATGATAATTAATTTAACTAATAAAATTATTGAAACCAATAAATAAAAATTTAAAGTTGTGTTGGTTAATTAAACAGTTTTTAAGTGGGGGAGATTGTAACAACCCGGAAAATAAGAAGCAATTTAAATTTTTATTTTAAGAAATTTTAAATAGAAAATGCATCAGAATTTAGAAACTTTTTTTAAAAAAAAAATATATATTATTAACAAAAAGGTTAAACAATAAAAAGTTTACATTTTTATTGTAAAGAAGGAAATATGAAAAGTGAACATTTGTTGAAATAGGAAAGTTGTTATAACATAAAAATTCATATTTTTATGTAATAATGATTCAGTCAAATGATTCATAGCTTGTTTAAATGATGTAACATAAAAATTTATATTTTTCGGTAATATAGAAAAGATTACATTTTCTTTACAATAGAAAGATATCATTTTCTTTACAAATAAAAAGATCACGTTTTCTTTTCAAAGGAAAAAAGATTACATTTTTTTCTTTGTAATATAAAAATATTATATTCTTATGCAACATTTGTTTAATGTAAAGAAGCTTAAAATAAAAGATTATATTTTTATTGTAAATGTGCAATATGTAATATGATTCATTAAAAAAGGATGCTTGATTGACAAATATGTTAACATTAAAAATGTCTTAGGAACTTTAGTGACATTTATTAATTCATTGATTGAAAATAATGTGTAGGTTATAAATGAAATAAATTCTGACAATATATATATATATATATATATATATATATATATATATATGTATATGTACATATCTTTGGCCGTCCTCTTAAATATTTCCCCTGTCAATTCAAATTTAACTTTTTTAAATTCAAAATGTAGACTATATGTTCATAAACAAATAGAATTAATCTAACATTAATTCTTTCCATTTTATCCTCTCTCTCTCTCTCTTTCATTGTCATCTACTTTTGAAATCTGAATAATAATTAAAAATAGAATAAATGTGTCATTATAGCATGTAATCAAAAAGGGATTTAAGGAAACATTTATAAAACACAATTAAAACATAAAACGTATTTATTGGTAATGCACATGCATGGTTTCTGGAATAAAAACAAAACTTTGCCCTATTGTCAAATTTGTAATTGCCTTGTTGGTTACATTCTGAAAATGGTTGATATACATACTCACCAAATAACTGGCTTGCTGAGTTTCTTTGCATAATAATAAAAAATGTTACAGAAAGATAGATAATTAAAATTGATATGATTTCCTATTTTTGTTTCATAACTTTTAATAAAAAGAAAAAAAATGAGTCGAAAAATGGTCTTAATCTACTATAGATAAAATTTATTTAAATATGGAATACATTCTTGAGTATGTAAGTTGTTACATAATAGCTTTATATTAAAGCAAATATACACACTATTTAGTAGGAAAGATGCAAATGTTAAATTTGGATGATTCAAAAATATTCCAAATACATTAAGGAATAAGAATGTATGGGTTTAATTATAAAATTAGAAATAAAGTATTATAAAAATGCTTTTGTCCTTTTTCCCAAATCCCTAATCCACTAACATGTACAACCGCTGTATACATGAAACCAATGGCCGAAGATGCTCTAAATTCAATCCTTAATTTCTCCTATCCCACTTCGAATTAATCAATGAATCCAAAGCCAAATAGTTAAGATCTTCTCTAGCTTTATTTATATAGGGTGGTGATCGGTTTTGGACGACGTGGTGGTGGAATTCCGGCAAGAGAGGTGGCACGTTCGAACCCCTTTTTCTCCCTCGAGATGCGTGCGAGTTGGCCCATGTCGGTGGCGCGTAGGGAGGGTTCCAAGGCGGTGGAGGTAGTGAAGGCCGATCGTGTTCCGGTGTCCTAGGGTGGCTGCGATTTTGAAACCTAATAATCAAAGTTTGGGTTTATGGGATCCTGCTGTTAATGAGGAAGAGGAAGAAGGATTAGAGGCCCAATAAAGTAATTAAAGTTTAAATTATTATCTTAATTATTTTTATTTTGTAATCCAAAATATAAATGATCATAACATCTATAAATCAGAACGGAATGACACGAAACTTATTGCGTTGGAATCGCCTCTGCAAGGTCTATGCTTCTGAACTAAGTAGAACAAAATCTGAAATTGCTAGAATTTTAGATCCGCTTCAAACTAGGGTGAGAAATCATATTCTTTTATTATATAATTAATATTTGATAATCATAACCATGTTTGGGCTGATTTGATCTATTAGTAGTATTGTAATAACCCGGAAAATACGGGCCAATTTAAAAGTTTTAAATTGGTCATTTCAAAGGAATTTGAACAATTGAAATAGAATATTTCAATAAAATATTAAACTAGAAATAGTGAGTCAGTTTGAAAATTTGAATTCAAACTTTGACTCACTGTGCAGGGTGGAAAATATAACGGATTTTAGTGAAACCAAAAATATTTAAATCTGTTAGTCAATACCTTTCTAACGAATCTGAAAAATCGAAGTTTCAAAATGGTAATCAAAAGTTATGGCCGAATGAATTTTCGGAAAGGTAGCTATATAGAATATATAGCCTTGGAAAATTGATATTTTGCATACGACCTCGGAATTCGACGAAACCACTTTTGTTGGGTCCGGGATGTCAAACTATTGCTAGGTTTTAAATTTCATAATTTTTGAAGCTAGTATGTGAGCGTGGCAAAAGAAAATGCATTTGGTCAATTTCTGTTAAATTGGATCGACCAGAAAATGGCCATTTTTCAAACGATCTCAGAATTCGATGAAACTAGTTTTGTTGGGACCGTAGCATCAAAACATAGCTAGATTTATTTTTCTGGAATTTTTCGAATCAGTTTGTGGCCCTGGCAAATTGAAATGTGCGTTCAGAGTTAAAAATTAAATGTTTTAAACTTTAATTTGAAAAATAACTTACTTTAACATTCGAATTGGCCTACGAAACATATCCCATTGTGTCCGAAATGGGGGTATTTAGCTAGGGGCGACAGTCGTTGGGTTTGAAAAGGAGTTCGTTTGAGAAAACACTATTTAAAAATTTATTAAAACCATCGACCAATCATATTTCTCCATTCATTATTTAAAAAAAAACTAAAAAAACCCTCGCTCTCGATGATCATCGTCGTTCCAACCTTCTAGCCCATTTTCCGTTCGCCTCCGCCGCTTTCAGCCTTCGCCACCGCCATCCCTCGACGCGCCTCCGCCTCCCCTTCAAATCCGACCCCACCACGTCCCCGACCGACCCCTCCTCCGACCGAATCGAGCCCAGAAAGCCCCGACCTTCCCAGCGCCGCCGCCAACGAACTCGACCACCGAACGCCAACAAACCACCATCGATAGGTAGCCCTCTCCTCCCTCTTCCACGTCCAACTCGCCGATCATCCCCTCGTGCCCCGGTTCTCGCGAAAACTACAAACCTAGTTTTGAACCATCGTGAATGGTGAGTTCTTTTGATGTTTGCACTTTGAAAAATCATATCTTTTTGGTGTGTTGACAAAATTCGATGAAACGGGAAACATCGAGACCGCAAGGAAGCTCTCTACCACATAGAAGAAGCCGTGGATTTTTCTGAGTCATCTACGATTTTTAGCACTCCGCAAACCAATGTGCGAAATCTAAATTAAATAAATTTGAATGGAAAATGTCGTGCATAAATTATATTAGCGAAATATAAATTACATATGTGTTGTATACCTCATGTACATGCGTAGTGTAAGCTATATAAGCGAAGTATGAATTTTACATGCATAGAATAATTGATATATGTGTTGAAAGGCAAGTGAAATATAGCAATTATAATAAATATATATATATACACACACTTCCCTCTTCCACAAACCATGGACGATATTTATTGTTGTGAATTGGTGTGAAATATTGGATGGAAAAATACGAATGGTTGAATAATTGTTTGTGGTTGATATTGTTTGGTTGTGGTTGAAAAATACCCATTGGTGATTGAAATGAATTGGAAATATTTGTGGAAATAAAAATAAACATGCCGCCTGCGTGCGAATTAGATGCATGAATCCCCATTGTCAAAAACCGCGAGGTTTTAAGGTAGAGCGAGGAGCCGTACTAGGGACGGTGCCGGTTTTAACTACCCTGCCGTTATGCTGCCGAAATTTTGAATAATCTTCATTTGTTAGAATAATTTTCATATGTTGAAATTATTTTCATGCGTTGAAATTAAAGTCATATGTTGAAACTATATCCATGTGTGGAAATGTTCATGTGTTGAAAAGTGATGTGTGAAAATTAAGTTCAACTGTGAATGAATGAAGTGTTTAAACAATAAAAATTCCATCTTTCTAATATGAACCACATAAATAAAATATCCATGTGTGGAAATGCCCACGTGTTGAGAAGTGTGTGTAGTGGAAAAGTTCATGTGTTGAACAAAAAGACGGAACAATTAAAATTACATTTTTATTGAAACTATGAAGTGTTGAAAACATCCATTTGTCGAATAAATATTTTAAATGATAAAAATATCATTTTTATCATATATGTGATATGCTAAAGATATGCGGACGTTGAAATAAATATTTGTGAATGAAATATTATTTTTAACATGCATAGGAACTAAACAAAATAGTCATGTGTTGAAATCTATTTTAGTTCGCCAAAATTACCATCTTTGAAATGTGAAGTGTTAAAAATAGCCACTTGTTCAAATAAATGTACATGAGTTGAAATATACATTAATTAGCTAATGATGTGATTTTAGCCTATGCATGCAACATTAGAATGAATGGTGTTTTTAAACCAAAGTAAATCAAATATGAAGTTGAATGGAAAATGATAAGTGATAAAAACTGTATATATGTACATGCATATTTATTGAATAGGTTATAGCAAAGGGGCTAGAGAAGTGGAATAAAATTTTGTGCCCGACAAATAGGTACACATTTACTGTTTTGTTTGGGTGATGATTTTATGAGCCTGTTGGCTAGCCTCTTGGCTTTTTCTTTTTCTTTTTGACATGAGACGCCCGTGTGGCTATTTGGGAATTTTCCCAGCCCCTCCCGTACAAAGGAGGTTATGGCAAAATTTTCCAAAATTTAAAGGCGTTAGTGAAATAATTGAAGTGAAAACGATATAGGAATTTTTGAATGAACTATATTTATATAAATATATAAATATAAATAAAATTAAAACGAAACGTGGCCGTGCAGTTCGTGTTTTGAAACCGTGATTTCAAACGACTAGTGCGGGAAATCCGACCATTGGATTTTCCCGAAACCGCAACCGTTGGGTTCGCCTTAGAAATATCTTTCCAACGGCACCAACTTTGTGAAGATCCGACGGTGGGATTGTCTGGAATGTTTAATTCAAATCTAAAGAAAAACAGCGCCAAAACGATTATATTTATATATATATAAATATAATTAAATTAAATCGAATAACGACACTGTAGTTCGTAAATTGAAATCGTAATTTCAAATGGCTAGTGAGGAAGATCCGACCGTCGGATTTTCCCAAAACTGAAACCGTTGGAATCGTTTTGAAATGACCTTCCTAATGATATAAAATTTGTGAAGATCCAACGGTTAGATTTTCAGATATGTGTAAAACAAAATTAGTGAAAAGCAGCGCCAGTGCATCGATACGACCTGAAACGTCGTTTAATTAAATTTGGCCGTTTTAAATTAAATAAAAATGGCGATATATCGTTATAAAATACTATAGACGATATAGAGTGAAATTAATCCCATTTTGTTGTGTTTGCTTGATATGTGATGGTTGAATGTATTTAACATGAAAATTATAACTAAAGAGCTGAAAAGTGAATGTTGAATAGACCAACCATGTCACAAATTGATTTGAAAATCTAAATATACATGGATTATTTGAAAAGGCCGAGTTCATCTCATTTCAAATAATCGATCGACGTTGAGAAGTCGAAGAGTCGAAGACGGTTGAAGACCGACGATCTTCACATTGGATGGATGGGCGCTACTGATGCTCGTGATTGGAGTAGCTACCATGAAGGAACTGAAGTAGTAGCCGTCCAAACATACTGTTGATTGTACGGATATGCGAGGAATTGGTGCCTCCGGTTTCGTTCAGACCCAGAACAGACTTGTAAATGGACTGTGTGTCTGACATTGGATTTTGTTCTGTGTTGATTGTTCTCTGTTAAATATATATCAGTTTGGTGGCAGAGAATTTATTCTCTTGCTTAACGCCCTTCTCTGAGACGTACGAGCTCAAAGGTTATGTATTGATGGAAATCAGTCGCATGGAGTGGATTGCTAGTGTGGCACGCCTAAGTGGCATATGATCAGGGCTTCTGTTGCAAAGCAAAGTCTTGTGGTTGATGATCAAAGCATGGTCTGTGTGACGTAGCTTTGTGTATAACATGAATTCGTGAGCCTCACACCTCGGTATGAGTCAAAAACGGGAGAGTGACTGCAGGGAGAGCACGACGTTTCTTTCTAGCTAAGGTGGTGTCAGTGACCTACCAGCCCTGACATTATATATACTTTTCACCTGTGTGGTTGTTGGAATGCTAGGCGCCTCGATAAAGGTCTGTAAGGACCGGAAAACGTGTGTTCAGGAATTGCCAATCCTCAAAAGTAAGAGTGGACCGGCCCTAAAGATCCAAGGATCATAGTGGGGCCCTGGGACATTTGCTAGAGTGTCTCGAATCGGAGAGGAGCTTGCCCCTTGCCTCGACTCATGAAGGAATCCAATTTCCAATACGAAATATGCGAATGTGATTGTATTACTAGTATGGCGACATGATATATGGTACCCATGCCGTCTAGGATTGATATTTATGATTGAATATGCTTTTGAAACATATATGCACTAGTAATAATATCAAACACTTTTGTTTTATACGTATGAAGCATTTTTGGCCACTGTAAGGTAAAACTCTATCCTCCGGCTTGCGTTGCATTATGTGATGGGACCTAAGTCTTATAATGGCTTCATTTTATAAAAAGCATTGCGATGAATTAATCATTTACTTTATTTCATGCACTAGCACTCATTGGAGTAAACCCGTTCCGCGAAAGTGGCATGGTCCTTTGATTTGCCGTATTATTATTATTAATAAGTTAAGTAGATTTCTCATACCAGTCCCATGACTGACTCGTAGTTTGTTTCACCTTGCAAACTCGGGTGCCCTCATTTTCACACGGGCAGCCTAGTTACAGGTTTCTGACGCACTTTTGGCTCATGGCAAGGCTTGACTACACCGTGCTGACTTGGATTTTCTCCGCCATTATTGTATCTATATTATGATTCCGCCATTGGCGATGTAGACTGATATTTATTTTGTGTACACTTTATGTATGATTCCGCCTCAGGCGATGGTGACTGACTATGTATCATTAAGCACTAAGTGGTATCCTGTACTGTGCTTCTCTGATGTGATGATATCTATATGATTCCACTATCATATGTGTGTAAATTATTCTATTCCCTGTTTATGCTATTATCTGTGATCTGCTAATGATGATTAATGTGTTATATTCCAATGATTATCCTTAACACCATGTCACAGGGTTTTGGGATCGTCACAGCTGGTATCAGAGCTTTGGTTAACCTTAGTTTTGGAGTCTAACACATTAAACACTTCGTCAAAATAGAATCAGTAGTATTCTAAGGCGAGTCACTCATTAGAGATAGGACTAGTAAAGTCCTAGAATGAGCCGAGTAGAATAGCAAAAACAATTTGATCAGTCCATCGTTATCTTTCCGTAAATTTTCTGCTTAACTATGCAATAAACTATCATTTCTGTTAGCCGACTCTTTCCTTGCTTATACAGAATTTGACAAATGGCTACCAGGGCAGCCGCCGCTAGAGGAGGCCGTGCCGGCCGAGGCCGAGGAAGGGCAGAAGCCCCAGTTCAAGAAGGACCTTTGATACAACCTCCGGCTGCTCAATACTTCGAGCTGGACCATGTAGCCAAGAGATATAAGAACTTAGGAGGCAAGACCTTCTCGGGAACTGGCACCGTAATAGAGGCCCTTGCATGGCTCAAAACATGGGAGAAAATTCTTGAAGGCTTAAGGCTTGGAGACGAAGATAAAGCTATTATAGGCGTCTGGCTTATGCAGGAACAAGCTAAACTATGGTAGGAATCTCTCACCGCCGGGAATAGAGAAGCTGGAAGAACATGGGATGGGTTCAAAGAGCTCTTCAAGGAGAAATATGTCCCAGAACAAGCTTTAGAACAAATGCACGATGACTTCGCCAACCTCCAGCAAGGGGATCTTTCCGTGCAGGATTATCTGAATAAATTTACACTGTTGTCGCCCTATGCTCCGGAGCTCATCGCCACTGCGAAATCCAAAAATAAGAGGTTTATCCTTGGGCTAAGGCGACAGTATCATGATAGATCCATGGCCCATGTCAAGCTGGAATTCAACGAACTGGTGGAAATGACATGCAACTACGAAGACCTAGACCATAGGCATCTGGAGCAGGACCGCGCTAAAAGCCAAGCCGGGAATAAGCGCAAGCCTGCTGTAAATCAAGGCGAGTCAAGCCAAGCGGCTTCTTCGAATCCACAAACCAATAAGCCGCCAAGAGGAAACTGCTTTAACTGTGGCAAGCCGGGGAACTACTCAAATGTCTGCACAGCTCCGAAAAGGCAGAGAACCAATTCTCAAGGTTCGAGCCAAGGCTCCCAGAACCCTCGCTCGTGCTTCAACTGTCGCAAGACCGATCATCTGGTCAAGGACTGTCCTTTGCTGAAGAAGGCCACAGTAGCTCACGTGTATGACGGGTCAAGCCCGCCAGCTGCTTCCGATGGAGTAGGTAAACCCGATGTTTTGGGAGGTACCCTTACAATTAAAAATATTCCTGTTTCTGTATTGTTTGACACGGGTGCGTCGCGTAGTTTTATTGCTAAAAACACAGTGCATAAATTAAAGTTAAAACAGCGAAAGCTCAAAGAATCAGTGGAAGTTCATAACCCGATAGGGGGTCCTATTACTCTCGGTTCATATTGTAGAGTGCCAGTCTCTTATTCTTCCTACAAGTTTCCCTTTGATTTAACTGTTATGGATTTTCCCAAATTCGATATCATTCTCGGGCTAGATTGGTTAACGAAATACGAAGCTGAGGTAAATTGTGCAGAAAGAATCGTTAAAATTCGAACGAAGCTTGGATATATTACGGTACCCTGTCATGGTTCGAATCCAAATAGAGAAGAATTCTGAATGTGTTTGAAGCTGAAAACTTACCTCTGCAAAGAGAAATAGAATTCCGAATCGATCTAATTCCCAATGCCAGACCAGTGGTACATCCAATTCGCAGAATGACGCCGAAGGAAAAAGAAGAATTAGGCGATCAAACTCGTCAACTGTTGTGGAAGGGTCTAATCTGACCTAGTTTTTCTAATTGGGGTGCAGGTGTTGTGTTTGTCCCAAAGTCAGATGGTACTCTTCGATTATGCGTTGATTACTGAGACCTCAACAAATAGACGCTTAAAAATAAGTATCCATTACCCCGCATCGACGATTTGCTAGACCAATTGAATTGGGCAAAAGTATTTTCCCGAATGGACCTAGCTACAGGTTTTCATCAATTGAGAATAGCAGAAGAGTGTGTTCCTTTGACAGCTTTCAGAGGTCCAGACATATTTTATGAATGGTTAGTAATGCCGTTTGGCCTGTGTAACGCTCCAGCATACTTTGTCGATCTAATGAATAGAGTGTTCAGGGGAGTTCTGAATAAATTTGTCCTCGTATTCATCGATGATATTTTAATCTACTCCAAATCAAAATCCGAGCATGAAAAACACTTAGGACAAGTATTGGAGATTCTAAGGAAGAACGTCTTCAAAGCCAAATTCTCTAAATGTGTCTTCTGGCAAGAAGAAGTCAAATTTGTTGGCCATGTCGTGTCAGGGAAAGGAATTTCTGTTGACCCAAGCAAAATAATAGCAATTCAAGACTGGAAACAACCCACTACTCCCACAGAAGTTAGAAGTTTTATGGGGTTGGCTAGTTATTATCGAAAGTTCGTTAAGGATTTTTCAAAGATATCCGGTCCGTTAACGAAGCTCACGAAGAAACATGAGATGTTTAAGTGGACTTCTGACTGTGAAGAAGCTTTCCAGGAATTGAAATCGAAACTGACCACTGCTCCCGTGTTAAACATTATTGATGGCAATCGGGATTTAACGGTTCGGACAGACGCTTCTATTAGAGGCCTTGGTGCAGTGTTAATGCAAAGAGGCCAAGTAGTCGCTTATGCAAGCCGCCAACTGAAACCGCATGAGAAGAATTATGTGACTCATGATCTTGAGTTTCTAGCCATCGTTTTTGCATTGAAAATATGGAGACATTATTTATTGGGCGAGAAATTTATACTGTACACAGATCATCAATCATTGAAGTATCTATACACCCAGAAAGATCTGAATTTGAGACAGCAGCGTTGGCTAGAATTTCTTGCAGCGTATGATCTTGATATCCTGTATACGCCAGGGAAGGCTAACGTTGCAGCGGATGCGCTTAGTAGAAAAACCGCAATCATTGCCCATCTTATAATTACACCTAGCTTGATCGATAAGATATGTGCTCTCCAGAGGAATGATTATTTCATTTAAAAGATAAAAGGGAGAATCCAGAAGGGAGAGCCCTCAAGTTTTCAGGTAGATAAAGATGAAGTTCTGAGGCTGAATGGGAGAATTTGTGTTCCCAACCTTCCTGAGCTCAAAAGAGAAGTGCTGGATGAATGCCATAAATCCAAATTTTGCATCCATCCAGGTGTGAGTAAAATGTACAGCGATATCAAACGCACTTTTTGGTGGAGGGCAATGAAAAGGGATATTTCTTTGTATGTTAGCAGATGCCCTACTTGTCAATTGGTCAGGAGCGACCAGCAGAAGCTAGCTGAATTGTTGCAACCGTTGGAAGTCCCAGGTTTTGAAATGGGAACAGGTTTCTATGGATTTCATAGATGGCTTTCCGCGAACCAGGAAAGGTAATGACACCATTTGGGTAATCGTAGATCGCTTCACGAAGACTGCCCATTTTATACCTATCAGATCCCATAGAACCGCTCAAAGTCTAGCACAAATATATTTCAAAGAAATCGTTAAGCTGCATGAAATTCCCATCAGCGTAGTCAGTGATAGAGACCCGATATTTGCTAGCAAATTCTGGGAGGCATTCCAGACAGAATTGGGAACGAAACTGAATATTAGCACCGCTTATCACCCTCAAACAGATGGCCAAACTGAGCAGGTGAATAGAATTCTAGAAGATTTATTGCGGGCTTGTATAATTGATTTTGGTGGGTCATGGGAAGATCATTTGCATTTGGCAAAATTCTCATATAACAATAGAGATCAAGCAAGTTTGGGAATGTCGCCATTTGAAGCATTATATGGCAGACCCTGCCGATCTCCAGTATGTTGGGTAGAACCTGGCAATAGACTTGTGTTAGGACCCGATATGATTAGAGAAGCATCTGATAAAGTCAACTTCATCAAAAAGCGTTTGAGAACCGCCCAAAGCCGACAGAAAAGTTATGCAGATTCTAGAAGGAGAGATTTGACATTTGCAGTTGGTGATCATGTTTATTTGAAGGTTTCTCCGATGAGAGGAGTAATCAGATTTGGCAAAACTGGGAAGTTGGCACCGAGATTTATTGGTCCCTTTCCTATACTTGAACGAATTGGGACTCTTGCTTATAGGGTTCAATTACCAGATTGGTTGCCTGGAGTGCATGATGTATTTCACATATCTCAACTTAGAAGACATGTGCATGATCCGGATCTTGTTGTAGAAGAAGCAGCGCAACAGGATGTAGACATAACTCTAGAATTAACACTCAGAAGAGAGCCATTAAAGATTGTTGGAAAAGAAACTAGAGAACTAAGAAGCAAAAAGGTTCATTTAGTTAAAGTGCAGTCGAGCAGTGATCCTAGAGACTATACTTGGGAGACTGAGGAAAGCATTAAGCAAGCTTACCCCCAAATGCAGAGTGGATAACTCTGACTAACTCCGGTGCAAGGTATCTTTACAATACTTTGCTTTTACATTTTGTTTCCTACTTTACTGTTGTTTCCTTTTCGAGGACGAAAAGTTTTAAGTGTGGGAGATTGTAATAACCCGGAAAATACGGGCCAATTTAAAAATTTTAAATTGGTCATTTCAAAGGAATTTGAACAACTGAAATAGAATATTTCAATAAAATAGTGAATTAGTACTAGTGAGTCAGTTTGAAAATTTGAATTCAAATTTTGACTCACTGTGCAAGGTGGAAAATATAACGGATTTTAGCGAAACTAAAAATATTTAAATCTGTTAGTCAATACCTTTCTAACGAATCTGAAAAATCGAAGTTTCATAACGGGAATCAAAAGTTATGGCCGAATGAATTTTCAGAAAGGTCGCTATATAGAATATGTAGCCCTGGAAAATTGATATTTTGCATACGATCTCGGAATTCGACGAAACCACTTTTGTTGGGTTCGGGATGTCAAACTATTGCTAGGTTTCTAATTTCATAATTTTTTAAGCTAGTATGTGAGCGTGGCAAAAGAAAATGCGTTTGGTCAATTTCTGTTAAATTGGATCGACCAGAAAATGGCCATTTTTCAAACGATCTCAGAATTCGACGAAACTAGTTTTGTTGGGACCGTAGCGTCAAAAAATAGCTAGATTTATTTTTCAGGAATTTTTCGAATCAGTTTGTGGCCCTGGCAAATTGAAATGTGTGTTTAGAGTTAAAAATAAAATGCTTTATACTTTAATTTGAAAAATAACTGACTGTAACAGTCAAATTGGCCTACGAAACATATCCCATTGTGTCCGAAATGGGGGTATTTAGCTAGGGGCGACAGTCGTTGGGTTTGAAAAGGAGTTCGTTTGAGAAAACACTATTTAAAAATATATTAAAACCATCGACCAATCATATTTCTCCATTCATTATTTAAAAAAAAAACTAAAAAACCCTCGCTCTAGACGATCAACGTCATTCCAACCTTCCAGCCCATTTTCGGTTCGCCTCTGCCGCTCCCAACCTCCGCCACCGCCACCCCTCGACGCGCCTCCGCCTCCCCTTCAAATCCGACCCCACCACGTCCCCGACCGACCCATCCTCCGCCCGAATCGAGCCCAGAAAGCCCCGACCTTCCTAGCGCCGCCGCCGACGATCCCGACCACCGAACGCCACCAAACCACTACCGATAGGTAGCCCTCTCCTCCCTCTTCCACGTCCAACTCGCCGATCATCCCCTCGTGCCCCGGTTCTCGCGAAAACTGCAAACCTAGTTTTGAACCATCGTGAAAGGTGAGTTATTTTTTATGTTTGCACTTTGAAAAATCATATCTTTTTGGTGTGTTGATGAAATTCGATGAAACACGAAACATCGGGACCGTAAGGAAGCTCTCTACCACATAGAAGAAGCCGCGGATTTTTCTGAGTCATCTACGATTTTTAGCACTCCGCAAACCAATGTGAGAAATCTAAATTAAATAAATTTGAATGGAAAATGTCGTGTGTAAATTATATTAGCGAAATATAAATTACATACGTGTTGTATACCTCATGTACATGCGTAGTATAAGCTATATAAGCGAAGTATGAATTTTACATGCATAGAATAATTGATATATGTGTTGAAATGCAAGTGAAATATAGTAATTATATTAATATATATATATATATATACACACACACACACTTCCCTCTTCCACAAACCATGGACGATATTTATTGTTGTGAATTGGTGTGAAATATTGGATGGAAAAATACGAATGGTTGAATAATTGTTTGTGGTTGATATTGTTTGGTTGTGTTTGAAAAATACCCATTGGTGATTGAAATGAATTGGAAATATTTATGGAAATAAAAATAAACATGCCACCTGCATGCGAATTAGATTCATGAATCCCCATTGTCAAAAATAGCGAGGTTTTAAGGTAGAGCGAGGAGCCGTACTAGGGACGGTGCCGGTTTTAACTACCCTGCCGTTATGCTGCCGAAATTTTGAATAATCTTTATGTGATAGAATAATTTTCATATGTTGAAATTATTTTCATGCGTTGAAATTAAAGTCATATGTTGAAACTATATCCATGTGTGGAAATGTTCATGTGTTGAAAAGTGATGTGTGAAAATTAAATTCAATTGTGAATGAATGAAATGTTTAAACAATAAAAATTCCATCTTTCTAATATGAACCACATAAATAAAATATCCATGTGTGGAAATGCCCACGTGTTGAGAAGTGTGTGTAGTGGAAAAGTTCATGTGTTGAATAAAAAGACCGAACAATAAAAATTACATTTTTATTGAAACTATGAAGTGTTGAAAACATCCATTTGTCGAATAAATATTTTAAATGATAAAAATATCATTTTTATCATATATGTGATATGCTAAAGATATGCAGACGTTGAAATAAATATTTGTGAATGAAATATTATTTTTAACATGCATAGGAACTAAATAAAATAGTCATGTGTTGAAATCTATTTTAGTTCGCCAAAATTATCATCTTTGAAATGTGAAGTGTTAAAAATAGCCACTTGTTCAAATAAATGTGCATGAGTTGAAATATACATTAATTAGCTAATGATGTGATTTTAGCCTATGCATGCAACATTAGAATGAATGGTGTTTTTAAACCAAATTAAATCAAATATGAAGTTGAATGGAAAATGATAAGTGATAAAAACTGTATATATGTACATGCATATTTATTGAACAGGTTATAGCAAAGGGGCTAGAGAAGAGGAATAAAATTTTGTGCCCGACAAATAGGTAGACATTTACTGTTTTGTTTGGGTGATGATTTTATGAGCCTGTTGGCTAGCCGCTTGGCTTTTTCTTTTTCTTTTTGACATGAGACGCCCGTGGGGCTATTTGGGAATTTTCCCAGCCCCTCCCGTACAAAGGAGGTTATGGCGAAATTTTCCAAAATTTAAAGGCGTTAGTGAAATAATTGAAGTGAAAACGATATAGGAATTTTTGAATGAACTATATTTATATAAATATAAATAAAATTAAAACGAAACATGGCCGTGCAGTTCGTGTTTTGAAACCGTGATTTCAAACGACTAGTGCGGGAAATCCGACCATTGGATTTTCCCGAAACCGCAACCGTTGGGTTCGCCTTGGAAATATCTTTCCAATGGCACCAACTTTGTGAAGATCCGACGGTTGGATTGTCTGGAAAGTTTAATTCAAATCTGAAGAAAAACAGCGCCAGAACGATTATATTTATATAAATATATATAAATATAATTAAATTAAATCGAATAACGATGCTGCAGTTCGTAAATTGAAATCGTAATTTCAAATGGCTAGTGAGGAAGATCCGACCGTAGGATTTTCCCAAAACTGAAACCGTTGGATTCGTTTTGAAATGACCTTCCTAATGATATAAAATTTGTGAAGATCCAATGGTTAGATTTTCAGATATGTGTAAAATAAAATTAGTGAAAAGCAGCGCCAGTGCATCGATACGACCTGAAACGTCGTTTAATTAAATTTGGCCGTTTTAAATTAAATAAAAATGGCGATATATCGTTATAAAATACTATAGACGATATAGAGTGAAAATAATCCCATTTTGTTGTGTTTGCTTGATATGTGATGGTTGAATGTATTTAACATGAAAATTATAACTAAAGAGCTGAAAAGTGAATGTTGAATAGACCAACCATGTGACAAATTGATTTGAAAATCAAAATATGCATGGATTATTTGAAAAGGCCGAGTTTATCTCATTTCAAATAATCGATCGACGTTGAGAAGTCGAAGAGTCGAAGACGGTCGAAGACCGATGATCTTCACTTTGGATGGATGGGCGCTACTGATGCTCGTGATTGGAGTAGCTACCATGAAGGAACTGAAGTAGTTGCCATCCAAACATACTGTTGATTGTACGGATATGCGAGGAATTGGTGCCTCCGGTTTCGTTCAGACCCAGAACGGACTTGTAAATGGACTGTGTGTCTGACATTGGATTTTGTTCTGTGTTGATTGATCTCTGTTAAATATATATCTGTTTGGCGGCGGAGAATTTATTCTCTTGCTTAACGCCCTTCTCTGAGACGTACGAGCTCAGAGGTTATGTATTGATGGAAATTAGTCGCATGGAGTGGATTGCCTGTGTGGCACGGCTAAGTGGCATATGATCAGGGCTTCTGTTGCAAAGCAAAGTCTTGTGGTCGATGATCAAAGCATGGTCTGTGTGACATAGCTTTGTGCATAACGTGAATTCGCGAGCCTCACACCTCGGTATGTGTCAAAAACAGGAGAGTGACTGCAGGGAGAGCACGACGTTTCTTTCTAGCTAAGATGGTGTCAGTGACCTACCAGCCCTGACATTATATATACTTTTCACCTGTGTGGTTGTTGGAATGCGAGTCGCCTCGATATAGGTCTGTAAGGACCGGGAAACGTGTGTTCGGGAATTGCCAATCCTCAAAAGTAAGAGAGGACCGGCCCTGAAGATCCAAGGATAATAGTGGGGTCTTGGGACATTTGCTAGAGTGTCTCGAATCGGAGAGGAGCTTGCCCCTTGCCTCGACTCATGAAGGAATCCAATTTCCAATACGAAATATGCGAATGTGATTGTAATACTAGTATGGTGACATGATATATGGTACCCATGCCGTCTAGGATTGATATTTAAGATTGAATTTGCTTTTGAAACATATATGCACTAGTAATAATATCTGTAATGGAACGTTTTGTTAGCTGTCGAATAATTAATTTATTTAATTATTTATATATCGATTTGGCGATATCGATAACTTAAAGTAAAACGTTTGAACTTATAATTTATAATTATAATTATAAACGAGCTTGAAATGGCGCTGTAGTTCGTAAATTGGCGATTCGAACTTCAACTGAATGTACATGATTCATTTTAAGCCGGATTTCTGTGAAACAAGAAACGTGTGGAGCTGGTGGAGTATATCTTTCTAGTGGAAGAGAAAAATCAGGATTTCGTCATGTAGATTTTGAGTTATGTCCAAATCAAATTTCAGAAAAGTCGCTATGAAATTCCTTTATAATTAGTAACGCTTTATTTACGTTATAAAAGGATTTTTCAAAGTAAATTGAATATCAAATCAATATGAACTCGGAATAGCGAGTATATATTTACCCTGGAGCTGTATGATATCCCTCAGTGAATATAGACGATAATATTTAATTTTAAATATCAAATTTAATTATATTTAAATATATTTATATATTTAAATAGGCTATTTAGAGCTTTAAAAAATAGCCACTTTTGCAAACGAAGTCGGAATTCGACGAAACCAGTTTTGTTGGCTCCGCAATATCAAATAGTTGCTAGATGTCAAGTTTCGTGATTTTTAGAGTCACTGTGTGGCCGTACGAATTTTTAGAGTGAAGAACAGTCAGTATTTCGACAGTTAAAAATAGGCTGTGTGAGCAGACGGAGTCGGAATTTGACGAAACTAGTTTTGTTGGGACCGTAATATCGAACTCTAGCTGCATGTCCAGTTTGGTGATTTTTAGACATCGTACATGTTCGTAGGGATTTTTAGAATGCATAAGCCAATAGAAAATGATGGAAATAAAATAAAATATTAACACAAAAATATCTTTAACTATTTTCTGTGATCAACAAGGAGGCCACACATCTCATAATTTCAGCCACTACTTACAGATGGAGAACCCAGCTCCACGTTTCAAACCATGACAATATAAAACCAAACAACAGAGAACGATTTCCAATTTTCTCAACACATAACACAGAAAGAAAAATCCAAATCAATCCAAAGAAAATTCGATAAATCAGGAGACAGGTGTAATTGGGATGCTGGTGAGTTGCGCTTCGATTCTATACCATGTTTGGAGCATGCGATTCAAGTTTGCGGATATCGACATTGATACAGCGTGGGTTTTTGTTAGCTAGGGTTGGGTTCGGTTGAACCCTGAAGCAACGATTCATGTTTTTGAAGTCATTTTCGGATTTGAGGGATGAAACCGCATCTGGTTGGATTTTGTGGAAATTTTTAGAATTCAAAGTTGTCGATCCCTGTAAGGACGACGCGACTGTCGGATATCCAATTGGGGTTTCGATCTGCGTTTGGTGGTAATAGGGAGAAGGGGTTTTCGACGAGGAGTCGAAATGTGGTGGTCTCATGAAGAACCGTGAAGTAGAGGAGGAGCGGTGGAAGCCTGAATATTGGCCATGATGAACGTGGTTTCTGTGTTGAAATCGACATTGGGGAAGAAAGGTATTTGGGTCAGGTCCGACGTTTCTAGTGGGCCAAGAAATGGGGTGAGCCCAACAAGATTTTAATTTAAGTTATTTAAATTCAAATAAGAGTACGAACTTGTTTATTTAATATCACGTTCGTATGTGGTCAGAATTTCGAACCGTAAGTGGCGTTGGGATCGTATGGACGGACACTACACAATGGGACTAACCGCAAGTCCATCTGAGCTCGTTACAATTTATAGCAAAATAAATTGTCCGTCTGAATCAAGCGATGGTTATCGTTATTAACGATGATTGTCCAATGTGAGTAAATCTCACTAACTCTGAACAGTTTATAATTTCATGTTGTATTGTTAGAACTGTTAAAATTGTCTGATTGACTGTGTGTTGATTGTTTGCTTGAACTGCTAGTCAGTTAGTAGAGATTATATATATATATATATTTACGTATGTATATATATATATATATATATATAAACCGTCAAATAGTTATATGTTGATTATGTTTATCAGAATATTATACTGGTGTTGTTTAACATCTGTGGATGCAGGGAAACAGGTTGGAGGAATCCAACAGGATTCCTCAACAGTTATTTTACTGTGATTTTTATATTGTGATATATAATGTGATGTATATAATCTGTGTGATTATGTGTGGTGGGACGATATTTATCGTTGTTATATGGTGTGTTAAATACCATGAGAAATACCAGAATGTAGGGGAGGGGTTTTCAAAGTATATTTTGAAAATAGTTTATTTATATAAAATCAAGGGATTTTATATATATATATATAAAAGAAAAAGGATTCTGAATATAAAGGAATCTAGTTGGTAAAACAAATATAAAAGAATTATATTTGTAAATCAAATACAAGGGAATATATATGTTGATCGAATATAAGGGGATATATTTGTTAATCAAACTATAAAGGAATTATATTCGTTAAAAGAAATATAAAGGATATTTATTTAGAGATTAAATAAATAGAATTAAACTAAAGGAGATATTTATTTGTTAAATAAATAGGAGTTAACCAAGTTAATTGGTCGAGTTAATTGAAGTGAATTAGTTAAGTTAAACTAAGTGGTTAATCGAAGTGAATTAGTTAAGTTAACTAAGTGGTTAATCGAAGTGAATTAGTTGAGTTAAACTAAGTGAATCGGTTAGAGTTAATCAACGTGAATTAGCTAAGTTAAACTAAGTGGATTTGTTCAGTTAATCAAGACGAGTTAACTAGTTAGGTTAAACCAGTTGAGTTAACCAGTTAGAGTTGACCAGTTAGAGTTGACCAGTTAGAGTTGACCAGTTAGAGTTAACCAGTTAAAGTTTACCAGTTAAAGATAAACCGTTAGAGTTGACCAGTTAAAGTTGACCAGTTAAAGTTGACTAGTTAGAGTTGATCAGTTAGAGTTGATCAGTTAGAGTTACTCAGTTAGAGTTGACCAGTTAGAGTTATCCAAGTGGAGTTAATCGAGTAGAGTTGCCGAATATCACTTATTCGAAGTAGAGTTATCGAATATAGAGTATTCGAGGGAAGAGTAATCGAATATAGTTTATTCGAGTGGAGAAATCAAATGTTATTCATTTGAGAAGAGTTACCGAATATTATTTATTCGAAGAGTAGTTATCGAATATTGGTTATTCGAAGTTAGTAATCCAAAGGAGTTATTCGAAGTTAGTTAATCCAAAGGAGTTATTCGAAGTTAGTTAATCCAAAGGAGTTATTCGAAGTTAGTTAATCCAAAGGAGTTATTCGAAGTTAGTTAATCCCAAGGAGTTATTCGAAGTTAGCTAATCCAAAGGAGTTATTCGAAGTTAGTAAATCCAAAGGAGTTAGTCGAAGAGTTAATCGAATATAGTTATTCGAAAGAAGGTGTTAATCGAATATAATTATTCGAGTAAAGTTAAATGAGTTAATCGAATTTAGTTATTCAAAATGAGTTATTCGAATTAGATATTTGAATAGAGTTAAACACATTAGAGTGATTTGAATTACTTATTCAAATAGAGTTAAACACGTAAGAGTTAATTGAATATTAGTTATTCAATTAGAGTTAAATCGAATTTAGTGATTCGAAAGGAGTTAATCAATTTGAGTTAAGTTAATCGATTTGAATTAAGTTGAATCGAAATGGAGTAAATCGATTAGAATTAAGTTAATCGAGTTAGAGTAAATCGAATATTGGTTATTCGAAGGCAAGTTTTTCGAATTAGTTATTCAAAGGAGTTAATCAAATGAGTTGATCCAACGGGGTTAGTCGAATATTAGTTATTCGAATAGAGTTAAAGGAGTTATCGATTTTAGTTTGATCGAAAGGAGTTATCGATTAGTAAATCGAAAGGAGATTTTCGAATATGGCATATTCGAAAGAAAGAGATCGAATATTGTTTATTCGAAAGAGAGAGATTTCGAATATAAGTTATTCGAAGAGAGATAATCGAATATAGGTTATTCGAAGAGGAGTTAATCGAATAGAGATTACTCGAAAGAGAGTAATACGTCGAATTCAATTATAGCGAATTCGGGAAAGTACTATTTACTTTCCAGGGTTTAAATCAAGATTTAGTTATCAATTTAGAAATTAGGTGTCTGTTAAATTATTCGAGTGAGAAGATAAAGTTATAATTTAGGTTAGATATTGCAGAAGTAGGAATTATAACGTTATAGTTATAATCAAACACTGTCATTTAAGTAGTGGATTCGTAACCTGAATCCGAGAATTTGCGTAAACAGATGATTGGAAAAAGTGAGTGATGAGCTTCATCTATTTCACAGTAAAGGACGTTGTTCAATTAAGGTCTGAGAGGTAATTATACCCCAACTTGATTGACTTCAGAATTGACAAAGGAATAGTTGTGGTTCGATAGAAAAGGTTGATTTGAAATATGGTTAAGTAATAAGCGATCAATGGATTAAGCGAAACGATGTTTTATACAACGTTCATTGGAAATCCGTAAATGAGTTTTGGAAACGTTTTCCAAATATAATCAGATATGTTTTCTAAACATAGAAAATGAAATGTTTTCATGATAAGAATTTAAGAAATAGAGTTAAGCAAATTCAGAAACTGACTGGAGAGGGTAAGTTGAACGGTTTTCTAAGTGACGATCTGATGTTGGTCTCGACCTTCCGGATTGATACTTAGAGAAATGTTCTCATACTAGTTACAGTTAGGGACTGATAGATGCGAAAGAATAGTGATGTGGAAATAATCTATGGAAATGTTTTCCAATGATTAATAACATATATTTTCTAAATATATGAAATAAGGAAATATGAACATATGATTGATCGATCGAATTCCCATTTGGAAATAAGATCGTTGTTTGTACACCGACATGTTTTCATTTGATAGTTGAATCACAGACTATCAAAGTTTTGACCATACTTACGTTGTAAATATGGAGAGACCGGTTGGATTATTATCCGAAGAACCACTCCGTATTAGCATAAGCGTTGTGAATCAAGTACGCTGAAGATAATTGAAGACGAAGTGAAGTGCAAGGGCTATTGTGAAAAGCCTAGGTAGGATGGATTCACTGAATAGTGCCTTCGGTTTGTTCAGTCCCAGGACAACGTATATGGACGAGTGTCTGACAAAGTATTCTTAACGAATCATATATGTTGATCTCTTTAAACGTACTACGTTTGTGGCGGAGAAATTTGTTTCTCTTAGCTTTTATACCCGTGATGCCTTGAGAAATCGATAATGATTTGGCTGGTATGACGATGTGGCATTCAAAGTAATTGAAGAAATAATCTGTCAAAGTGATAAACGTGACCTCAAAATCTCACAACCGGAAAATAACAGAAGTTGGGCTAGGCAGCATGGCTAGTTGGGCCATACCCAAGCAGGGTGTATTATCACCATCTAGAGAATATTCAATTGTACTTCTTTATAATCTATTTCAATGCTGTCCCTTATCGGGAAGGATGGTTGCTGATCCCAACCATCGGTGATAATATATTCATTACACTCAAGCTAAATGAGTGAACGGTCATGTGTGGCCGGGTTGCAAGACGTTCTTGTTGAACCCTAGTGTATCTCCTCTAGAGTACACTGATCTGGAGGTGCTCCCATACCTTGTCTGTTGGAATCCAATCTCCAATAAGCGCTCACGGTTTTATTTGTATACTATGAATGTGGAGCGTGAGATGCAAGCGTTCTACTAGATTGATATCTATTTGTATTTAGACATTATTTTAATATCAGAAAGATATCCTTTATTTAACCAAGTGTTGGAGTTTTATTCACACCAGTCCCATGACTGACCCGGAGTTTGTTTTGTTTTGTTTTCCCTAAACTCTTGGGTGCCTAAATTTGTATGGGCAGTCAAGTAGTCGGGATTTTACAGATACACTTGGAGAGCTTGGAGCAGAAGACTTCAGGATTATAGCTATTATTATTCCGCTGTGTTGTTAAGTGTTGTACTTTGAAATGGTATGTATATACGAGTACTGATTTGTATTTCAAAGTTATGTTATATTTTATTCGTTCCGCTGTGAGATTCGTGTTTACTCTGATGATGTAAGTTCTTCTTCTTCTTCTTCTATTCTATTAGTTCTATCTTTTCTTCCTCACCCTCTACTTTCTTTCACTAACGTCTCGGAATTTCCGACTCTCGAGGAGTCGGAAATTTCCAGCCTTTACAGTTGGTATCAGAGCTTAAGTTAAGTGATTACCTTGGCTCTGTGGCATAACTCGATAGAGATGGGATTAATAATATCCTAGATTGAGTTTGAGTGTATATATATGAGCGCGTAATTGTTATTCAATATAAAATGGTTTTATATTGTGGAGACTCATTGGTTGAGTGGCTTATGAATTCTGGTCGATCAGTTTGATCCACTGTATCGATAAGGGTTACTAAACACTCGAATACGATGAACTGACATGGTATGTTTTGAAAGAGGGTAAATGAAATAATTTTTCCCAAAATATATTTGTTTATAGAAGAAATATATATCTTGAAATTATTATAGTATATTGATTATGTTGGTTGTTATTATAATCGAATAAGATTATAAAAGGGTGAAATGGTTATAAATGACCAATCAGAATTCATATGAATGTAATATATGAAATAGTTTGAATTAAATATGAATTTAAATCAGAATTTGGAATTTAAAATAAGGAAATTTTAAGTTCCTGGGAGATTTTGAAATGTTTTCAAGCAGTGTGAAAAATATTTGAATATATATTTCAAAATGAAAAGGTTTAAAATGATTTTGAAAAGAAATATACTATTAAACTCACTTGTATCACTGGAAAATAACCCTGATGAGTGTAGCTACATCATTAGCGTTCATTTCTGAGTTCTAAGTGACGGATTACTACTAAAGATTTTGTTTTTGAATTGTTTTGAGAAAACAAGTTGTTTAGAAATTCAAAATTTTGAATTGGCATTATGATTTCAAATTGATTTGAAAGAAACCCAGGAACTTAAGTTCTGGAATTAAAATTTAACTAATGAAGTTAAATAAAATGAGATGGTAAAAATAAATTGAAATTTAACTTGAACCGAGTTAAATAAAATTGAATTGGATTAGAGATAATCTAGAATGGAACCAAATTGAATACAATAATTTGGAATTTGATATTAGAGTTCGAATGAAATTCGATTTGGATTTGAGGATATGAACTGATTGGAGATCAATTGGAATGGATAACATTGGTATATGTTGAAGTGGTAGCAGATGCAAGGAATAGAGTTAAATGCCCGACAAAAAGGTACAAGTTTATATCATATATGAGTTTGGATTTTATGAGCCGAATTGGCAAGCCGCTTGGCTATTTTGATTTCCTTTTGGGATTGGAGGAGGCCTAGAGAGGCGAGTTGTGGTTTGACGTATTGAGCCGTACAAAGGAGGTTATGGCGAAATTTTTCGAAAATTTAAGGTGTTAGAAAATTTTTAGAATTTTTGAAAATTTTAGTTGGTCGGAAATGATTTAATAAATTAATTAAAATTAAATGAGTCTAGTCGAAACTGAAATTTAGAGGTAAACAAAAAAAAAAGGGATTTTTAAATCTAGTTAGTAGAGTTAGTAGCATTTTTCTAACCTAGCAATTTCGAGGACGAAATTATTTTAAGGGGGGAAGTCTGTAATGGCGCGTTTTGTTAGCTGTCGAATAATTAATTTATTTAATTATTTATATATCGATTTGGCGATATCGATAACTTAAAGTAAAACGTTTGAACTTATAATTTATAATTATAATTATAAACAAGCTTAAAATGGCGCTGCAGTTCGTAAATTGGCGATTCGAACTTCAACTGAATGTACATGATTCATTTTAAGTCGGATTTCTGTGAAACAAGAAACGTGTGGAGCTGGTGGAGTATATCTTTCTAGTGGAAGAGAAAAATCAGGATTTCGTCGTGTAGATTTTGAGTTATGTCCAAATCAAATTTCAGAAAAGTCGCTATGAAATTCCTTTATAATTAGTAACGCTTTATTTACGTTATAAAAGGATTTTTCAATGTAAATTGAATATCAAATCAATCTGAACTCGGAATAGCGAGTATATATTTACCCTGGAGCTATATGATATCCCTTAGTGAATATAGACGATAATATTTAATTTTAAATATCAAATTTAATTATATTTAAATATATTTATATATTTAAATAGGCTATTTAGAGCTTTAAAAAATAACCACTTTTGCAAACGAAGTCGGAATTTGACGAAACCAGTTTTGTTGGATCCGCAATATCAAATAGTTGATAGATGTCAAGTTTCGTGATTTTTAGAGTCACTGTGTGGCCGTACGGATTTTTAGAGTGAAGAACAGTCAGTATTTCGACAGTTAAAAATACGCTGTGTGAGCAGACGAAGTCGGAATTCGACTAAACCAGTTTTGTTGGGACCGTAATATCGAACTCTAGCTACATGTCCAGTTTGGTGATTTTTAGGCATCGTACATGTTCGTAGGGATTTTTAGAATGCATAAGCCAATAGAAAATGATGGAAATAAAATAAAATATTAACACAAAAATATCTTTAACTATTTTCTGTGATCAACAAGGAGGCCACACATCTCATAATTTCAGCCACTACTTACAGATGTAGAACCCAGCTCCACGTTTCAAACCATGACAATATAAAACCAAACAACAGAGAACGATTTCCAATTTTCTCAACACATAACACAGAAAGAAAAATCCAAATCAATCCAAAGAAAATTCGATAAATCAGGAGACAGGTGTAATTGGGATGCTGGTGAGTTGCGCTTCGATTCTATACCATGTTTGGAGCATGCGATTCAAGTTTGCGGATATCGACATTGATACAGCGTGGGTTTTTGTTAGCTAGGGTTGGGTTTGGTTGAACCCTGAAGCAACGATTCATGTTTTTGAAGTCATTTTCGGATTTGAGGGATGAAACCGCATCTGGTTGGATTTTGTGGAAATTTTTAGAATTCAAAGTTGTCGATCCCTGTATGGACGACGCGACTGTCGGATATCCAATTGGGGTTTCGATCTGCGTTTGGAGGAAATAGGGAGAAGGGGTTTTCGAAGAGGAGTCGAAATGTCGTGGTCTCAGGAAGAACCGTGAAGTAGAGGAGGAGCGGTGGAAGCCTGAATATTGGCCATGGTGAACGTGGTTTCTGTGTTGAAATCGACATTGGGGAAGAAAGGTATTTGGGTCAGGTCTGACGTTTCTAGTGGGCCAAGAAATGGGGTTAGCCCAACAAGATTTTAATTTAAGTTATTTAAATTCAAATAAGAGTACGAACTTGTTTATTTAATATCTCGTTCGTATGTGGTCAGAATTTCGAACCGTAAGTGGCGTTGGGATCGTATGGACGGACACTACACAATGGGACTGACCGCAAGTCCATCTGAGCTCGTTACAATTTATAACAAAATAAATTGTCCGTCTGAATCAAGCGATGGTTATCGTTATTAACGATGATCGTCCAATGTGAGTAAATCTCACTAACTCTGAACAGTTTATAATTTCATGTTGTATTGTTAGAACTGTTAAAATTGTCTGATTGACTGTGTGTTGATTGTTTGCTTGAACTGCTAGTCAGTTAGTAGAGATTTTATATATATATATATTTACGTATGTATATATATATATATAATCCGTCAAATAGTTATATGTTGATTCTGTTTATCAGAATATTATACTGGTGTTGTTTAACATCTGTGGATGCAGGGAAACAGGTTGGAGGAATCCAACAGGAATCCTCAACAGTTATTTTACTGTAATTTTTATATTGTGATATATAATGTGATGTATATAATCTGTGTGATTATGTGTGGTGGGACGATATTTATCGTTGTTATATGGTGTGTTAAATACCATGAGAAATACCAGAATGTAGGGGAGGGGTTTTCAAAGTATATTTTGAAAATAGTTTATTTATATAAAATCAAAGAATTTTATATATATACATATATATATATATATAAGAAAAAGGATTCTGAATATAAAGGAATATAGTTGGTAAAACAAATATAAAAGAATTATATTTGTAAATCAAATACAAGGGAATATATATGTTAATCGAATATAAGGGGATATATTTGTTAATCAAACTATAAAGGAATTATATTCATTAAAAGAAATATAAAGGATATTTATTTAGAGATTAAATAAATAGAATTAAACTAAAGGAGATATTTATTTGTTAAATAAATAGGAGTTAACCAAGTTAATTGGTCGAGTTAATTGAAGTGAATTAGTTAAGTTAAACTAAGTGGTTAATCGAAGTGAATTAGTTAAGTTAACTAAGTGGTTAATCGAAGTGAATTAGTTGAGTTAAACTAAGTGAATCGGTTAGAGTTAATCAACGTGAATTAGCTAAGTTAAACTAAGTGGATTTGTTCAGTTAATCAAGACGATTTAACTAGTTAGGTTAAACCAGTTGAATTAACCAGTTGAGTTAACCAGTTAGAGTTGACCAGTTAGAGTTGACCAGTTAGATTTGACCAGTTAGAGTTAACCAGTTAAAGTTTACCAGTTAAAGATAAACCGTTAGAGTTGACCAGTTAAAGTTGACCAGTTAAAGTTGACTAGTTAGAGTTGATCAGTTAGAGTTACTCAGTTAGAGTTGACCAGCTAGAGTTATCCAAGTGGAGTTAATCGAGTAGAGTTGCCGAATATCACTTATTCGAAGTAGAGTTATCGAATATAGAGTATTCGAGGGAAGAGTAATCGAATATAGTTTATTCGAGTGGAGAAATCAAATGTTATTCATTTGAGAAGAGTTACCGAATATTATTTATTCGAAGAGTAGTTATCGAATATTGGTTATTCGAAGTTAGTAATCCAAAGGAGTTATTCGAAGTTAGTTAATCCAAAGGAGTTATTCGAAGTTAGTTAATCCAAAGGAGTTATTCGAAGTTAGTTAATCCAAAGGAGTTATTCGAAGTTAGTTAATCCCAAGGAGTTATTCGAAGTTAGCTAATCCAAAGGAGTT
>JASFAX010001743.1:0-49087 GCA_030737875.1 Allium sativum | reverse complement strand
AACTTATTTCCTTCAAACTTTAGAAAAACCATTTAGATATATTTTTATTAACATCTTTAACCACCGTGGTCCTTAACCAAAATATTGTCAAATATCTTATAGTCATATTGTGAAACTGAATTCTCAAGATATTTGCATTTTAAATTTAATTAGTTGGGAAGTACTAATTATAAAATATCCTGATTAATTAATTCCAACTTAGCCTTTAAATCATTTCTCAAACTACTTTTTCTACATTTGGATTGCTTATGTAAATTACAACTTTGCGTAAACGTCTTTTAATCAACTGAGAAATTCCAATCATAAGATATCCATGTTTTCCATGCTTAAGTTTTTAATTTCCAAATCAATTCCAAAGTAACTACCAATTCTTACCCAAAATTTTGATATGGGTTTTCAAATTATACATCTTTACAAAATCCTTTTATATATATATATATATATAAGGATTTTGTAAAGATGTATATATATATATACTTTCTCAAAACTCTTTACTGGCTTATCCCTTACTAACAAGTTTACCTAGTATAATTCTTATAACCCAATCAAATTTTCACTTTTCTATTTATGTTCACATCAATTTACCAAATATTTTCAAATACTTATCTAAATTGGTTTAATTATATATTATTGATGTTTTAATCGGAATCATATAATCATCCCACTTTCGAAAATCGAAAATACATATTGATGATGCTGTAGTCATCAACAGAATCATCTTCAAACGACTAGAGTGTGATTTTTTATATCTATCTAGTATACTTAAGACTTCGTATATACGTAGATCAGACAGATATGCAAAATCTTCTTATACTCGATAGTCTAACCTCAACATCGAATACAATACTCAAATTCTATTTTTTATTTTATAACCATATTGATTAGTGAACTTAATAAATTTGACCTAAGTTTATCAATATTTTGAAATGTTACCCAATAGTGAATTTAAATTCAAAAGGCATTTGTACTCGGACCATTTTCCTGATCAGTGGAAGGCGCTTAATTACCATGCCATAAGAAGTATTTTGTGTGTAATTATAATCACAAAATGTAAACTTAACCTTAATCGTTTGATTAAGTATCCAGGTTATAATTAACCACATATTTTCAAAATATATTTCTTTCTTAAAATATAATTTTTCAAAACTCATTTCGTATTTTTGAATATGCCCTCTCAAATAAAATACTCCAAAATCTCATTATAGGGCATTACTAACTCTATCTCTAATGAGATATTATAATTCTGATGAGTCTTTCCTTTTGTTCAAATGAGTCGTAACCCATAGCTTTGTATAAATCAAAGCTCTGATACCACACTGCAACGACCCGACTTTTTGCTCGGTTTTTGCCGGTAATTAAACCAACTTAGACCATTCATAAAGACAGATTGTTATGGGTACTTACACATTTGCACAAAATAAAAAGAACTTTTCCATTATCATTAAAATAATATTACATCAGAGTTACAAGAGGTACATCAGATTATATCGGTTACACAACGGAAAAGATACTAAACTCAGCGGAAGAATATGCATACTCCAAGATATAATAGCTCCAGCTAAACCAGCATCCTGCTCCAATCACTCCAAGTCTAAACTGCAAACCAAACTACTATGCTAGCCGTACAAAAATTATGGGCACCATGAGTTTAGGTGTAGGAACAATAAACTCCATGTCAGTCATGGGACTGGTGTGAGAACTCAAAACAGTTGTTTTTAGGGTTTATTTTAAAGTTAGGTAATTCACTGGACCATGTCGCTAATGCGGAACGGGTTTACTCCATGTGAATACCAATGCATAGAAATTCACAATGACTTTTTGAAAAACGAAACTAACATAAGGTCTCGCGGCACACACACGATGCAAACACACACATGGGCGAGGTTTCTCCTTATGCAATGAAAAATGTTTGATACGTGAAAATCCTCTTTCAATAATACAATATAGCGTGAAAACAATTTTGAAAGTAAATGTATCAATTCTAGCCAGCATAGGTACCATATACTATACTGACGTATGATATACGATCAAAATCGTACAGGCTCGTAGCGGAGATTGGGTTTCCAACAATGACGATGCAAACGAACTTCCTTCCGAACCAAATTTTGAACACCTCTAGAGGGATGTCCGAGGATCAATAGTGATGCTCCTCATGCCAACACAAGGTCGGGTTACCCCTTAACTGGTTAACTTAGGGTACGCCTGAGTATGTCATCTCTCGGTCGTTACCGACCTTTCTAGCGTGCGCCAACAACAACCACAAAAGTAGATGCTTTTACCGCATAGGTTAATACCTAGGCTCCATACCATAGTACGCCTTTTATCTAGAAGGAGACAACACCCCATAACCCTACTGCATTTCTTCCTGTTTTAGCCATTTACCGGGGCGTGAGGCTTGCCGAGGTCCCAATATACACAAAGCTACGCTATGCTTTGATCATCCAAAACTCACAGCATAACTTAAGTTTGCCACATTGTCCACTCACAACGCATCATTGATTTCTATCGATATATGACCTCAAAGCTCATACGTCTTAGAGAAGGTTGTTAAGCAAGAGAATAAATTATCCGCCACCAAATAGATACATATATAACAGAGATCAGTGCTACGCAGTCAATTACAATGTCAGACACAATCCATAAATGTCCGTTCTGGGTCTGAATGAAACAACAATCCGATATTCCTTTAGATACGTTTGGGCTTCTTGCCACTTAGCTGATATAAAATCCATCTGCAAATGGGAGCTACCCATTTGAGACATTCAACAAGTCGTCCTTACGATATGAAGGGTCCCGGTCTTCAGTACCGTCTTTAACGTCTTCAATTGCTCCACAATGTCGTATTATTACTTGGTATGGTTTTCGGACATACATCCGATCCCGGTCTTCCCAAATAATAAGCGTAATTTTAAAACACAATTACGGAACACGCAGTCTTTCAACCAAATCTCCTTCCTTCTTAGATTTTGTTAAATTAAATTTCTTTAAACCCATTCTCAAATTATAACAAAATCCATATTTAACCTTTCTCTTTTACAACACATCCCTTAAATTAAAGATAATTTAGCCCCAAAGCCTTAATTAATTTTTCGTTTGATAACTCGTTATCAATATCCAGTTTCCTTTTGAAAATCCTTTAATCCATATTTCAACCATAGTTTTCAATTAAATCGATTTTCCAACATTCAATTCTTTAATCTTAACTAAAAGATTATACTTGGATCCCAATTTCTTATTTTTAATTTTCTGAAATCAAAGATTTGATTAAATCCCAATTTACGATATGAATTTTCACAACTCAATCTCATTGGGCTTCAAGAATGATATTGTTGAAGATATGGTTCACAATAAAACCCAAATCAATCAATATTGAACATAAGTTACACAGAAATTGTATCTACTTATATTCGATATCAATTCTCATAATCAACAAATACTATAAGTGGAATAACGATATAATAATAATATCTTCCAAATTCCTCAAATAGTATACGTTTACACAAAAGAATTTCATATCAAATATCCGAAGATTATTTCTATCCAACTTATCTCAATCAAATTGGGAAACCCATATCTTACTTAAAATATTTATCCAACTCTTTGACGTTAGATCTGGATAGAAATACCATCAACTTATACTTAATATTTATCTCCATATCCAACTCACACTATAAGCGGAATAAAAGTGAACTACGTTTTAAATTCCTCAAATAGTAAGAGCCATCATCTACCGAATTAATATCAAACATCCGAAGATTTATCTCTAACCATATCTAATTATTTAAAATTGAAACCCGTATTAATATCAATTTAAATTCCATATAAAATATTTCTAATACTTTTAAAACTTTGAAAACATTCCATAAATCATTACTTATCATTCGGAAAATAGCTTACGGTTTAAAACTCCAAAATAGATTGTTTTCGAAGGAAGCTTTACAATATCATTTCAAAAGTGTTACAAAACAGTTATCTTAACTATTTTGATCAAAATATCGTTTATCTTAGCCAAAACTTAAACTTTACAATTCAAAACAGCTTTTCATAATTTGTGATGATTTTACAAAATTTTTCCATATTTTTAAAACATTTAAAAATTGCTGTTTATAGTTATGGTCAACAAATGTTCTTACATCGACCTTTTCCAAAACGGTTTCAAATATAACTTGAAAATTATAATCCGAATTTCAAATCTGCTTTCACTCATTTGAAAGTTCTTGTTAATAGAAATCAAACGTTTTTCATTTTATGGAAATCCCATTTAGATTGCAAAAGTTATAAGCGTTTAACGTTTGCATCTAAAATTCATAGATTGCCTTTGAGCGACAAGCTCTATTTTGACCATAATAACCATTATTCTACGATACTTCAAAATACCTTAGAAAACCATTATATTCTTATATAATCCTTTTAAAATCATTCGAATTTACTTTCCAAATTATTTTGGATCTAAAATTCAACTTTTATTTTTTACTTAATAAATCAAATTCCAATTCATTTCTAAGTTCAAATAACTTCAAATTAACCATCTCATTCGTCGGACCAGTTAGGGATAGCCAGGAAGAGCAGGAAACTTTATTTCCAAAACCAAGCCTAGACACTATCCTCTTTGTCATCCTAGAATGTTCTGGTATTTATTTATTCAATTAAAAGACTTTATCAATATATATGAATTCATACATATGGTCTTTTCAAATTATTAACCTTCAAATTCAATAATGATATTGCTTCTAATTACGAAGGAGATTTGTCGATCACCCATGTGGTACCATAATTGTTGTGTCATAGTGTGTGCAAAACAACATCAACAACCATTTAAACATCCATAGCAACCATCATCAACGTAATTAAATAAATCATAACTGTGTGTGTGGTCTAAACTACGCATCCATCATCCTTCATCCATCACAACAAACATCAATCATCATTAACCACTAATAATTCATCACTATATTTAAATTAGTCTAACTACTAATTAAATATATAAACCGTGGTTGAAGAGTTCTCACCTAACAGCTTTCCAAATCTTCACGGTAGGCGAGCCTAGTTGAGCGAACCATTGGACAGTATTTCGGCGCAACGTCTTCTTCACCAATATATATATATATATATATATATATATATATATACATACATACATACATACATATATACATATATATATGTACAGACTAATCTCTCTCTCTCTCTCTCTCTTTGTCATAAGAGGAGGAGGAGGAGGATGACAACGAACTTCGATAAGGTGATGGTGGAAAAGAAGAAGACTTATGTCATGAAAACCATGGCCATAAGCTTAAGAAGGAGGAAGATAGGAAAAATGAAAACGGATGATAAAAAGTGAAGTAAAGATCTCCTTATATAGGAAAGGAGGAGTAAAGAGGTAAAGGCACATAAGGGGACAAGTGGAAACCATGCATGAAAGGAGATGGAAAAATACAAGTGTCCTTACAATTGTCTTATGGAGAGAAAGTGATCTTTTGGTAGCGTTTCCTTTAAAATGCTATGAAAACTAAGGACAACACTTAGTTCTAACGCTATTAATTCATGTTATGGCTTGACAAATCCGATCAAACGATAAATAGTATCAATAAATCCAAACTTATTAATAATCATTCTCATTTATAATTCAAGTAAAATCCACCATATAACTTATCAAAATTATTAAATATTCTAAACCATATATATTTATGTCAAATTCAAATTTAAATTCAAATTAAGATATAAGAATTCCAATTTTAAATTGGTTAAAATTTTTGGATCATTACAAGAGTGATAGCGAGGAGCGGAAGATGCATTGTGTGATGGCTTTTTCTTCTTTATACGATTGGATGTTTACTTTGCTCTGACAAGTCTAGTAATAAAGTGTCAGTTCATTTTCTGTAATGTTTGAAGGATTTAAAAGATGTGGATAATTATTTATGGGCCACGGCATGTTTGAGGTTGTTACTGCGTAATCTAGGTGTTACTACTAGAAGTGATGTTCACCAAATGACTGGTTGCATGACCTTACTACAGGTAAATATTTCAAACTTTTTCTATTTAACTGAGATTTAGATTTGCCGTGATTGATCTGTTTACCTATACATTTAATACTTGTTTCCAGATTTTGATATTTAACCATTTCCCCAGTCTTCGACGACATAACTTTTCTATTGGCGTAGCTGAAGGTGATATCAGAGCTGCATTCTATTTTGCGAAGGAAAATGGTGCGAATTTAGCTAGTGATTTTGTCTTGCTTAGGGAAAAAATTGATGATCTAAAATGCAATGAAATCATCTGGAATTGTTTTAAAGGAAAGCAAGATATATACCCATTTCAGCAATGTTCATTGTATAACGGACCAGTGATTTGCTTTGAAACTGAAGAACTATATCTCCCTCAAAGATTTTTGCGTCAATTTGATTATGTTCATTCCATCCCAACCAATCCATTTGCGCTTACTAAGAAAAGTTCAAATCATCTACTCGAGGTTTTAAAGAGGCATACACTAACATTGGCGATTTTGGATGGAGTGAATGGAGAAATCATCTGTTGAATGAAACCATGACATTAAAACAAGTTATTCATCCATGGGATTGTGAGGGCAGCTATATGCTTTTGTACCAGAATGCTTCTCATCCGGTTATGGCAAATCCAACAAAAAGAATAACAGGACTAGTGCACGAAGCCAACGAGAAATCACTTCTTACTCGTATTGTAAGTTTGTTGTGTACATTTATATACCAAATATTCATGAATGTGATTTATAGTTTCATATTTCTCTTATTCAGAAACGCCGGTTAGGACAAGTTACTAATATTAATCGATCCTGTGAACCTAGTGAGCCTATAGCTCAAGCGTTACAAATGATTGAGCGCGTTGAGGAACCCTAACCTTCGGACTTGTATGGGGAGCAGTTCTTTGTTGATCAAGGTAACGTCGATATAGGAATGGTAAAAGGTAGAGATGCCGGAAGATCCGGTCCAAGTAAGAAGAAGCATGTAGGTCGTAAGAAGAAGAAAGGTGCTACGAAGAAAAAATAGTTTCACCTTTTAGTGATTTGTGTATTCTGGATGTGTATTATTTTGGAGGCTTAATATTTTTGTTGAACCATGTTGTATTGTTCCTTGCTTTGTAGGCATTATGCTTTATTGCTGTTGCTGTTGATATATCAATGTATTCTTGTTTGCAGATTGAAGAAATATCTTTTTACAGTTTGGAGCTTATTAGACGAGATATTCTTCTTCTTATCTTGCATAGATCATACTGGAAAGAAGAATTTGTTTATTGATGGCTGTGATTCTAAGCAATCAATATAGGTTTGTAGGTGTAAAGATTTTGTTTTGCAGATTAAAGTTGATATTACTAATTCATGTGGAAACTATTATCATTTAAAGGCAATTGTATTATATATCTTTTTTGTGTAATACATTAAGTATGAAACTATTGTATATAAATGGAACGAAAACAATATAACTCCTGGTAAGTGCACAAACGCAGGAATTGTATTTTTGGTAAGTGTTTAAATATAAACACTGTTGGGATCCTAGAGAATTGTTTTATGTATTGATGGCGTTTGCATATTAACGTATTATTTGAAGATGTTATAGTTGCTTGTGAGACTATGAATTACAATGGTGTGGAAGTGCAATGTCAAGTATATGTTGTTTCTATTTATACGTTTAGGGTGAGTTAGAGAAAAGGGAAGAACTGGGCACTTATATCTGTTGAAACTATTGTGAATTTCAAACCATAATAAATGATCATAAAACCATAACTTATTTTTTCGTTATGTTAATCGCTAAATGATACGGTTTGTGGGCATTATGCTTTGTAGGCGTAATGCTTTGTACGCATTATGCTTTGTAAGCATTCTGAATGAAACGGTGATCCTTCACTGTTTTATAATTATGTAAGTATATATCCCATGCATATCGAAGAAACATAGATTCTGGGAACGGTGATCGTCTACTGTTTTGTATTTTTGTACACGGTAATGCCGTGCCAGAAATTCTCGGGAAGAACTTGATTGGGTATTAACATGTACAGATGGTGTAGTGTCACCGTTTTATGATTTCATAAACACAATTTATTACTGATATTTTATGGTGATCCTTTGCCGTTTTATATTTTTGTAAACGGTAATGCCATACCGAAAATTCTCGAGAAGAAATTGATTGGATATTAACATGTACAGACGGTGTGGTTTCACCATTGTATTCTTTTGTAATCGGCAAGTACTTGCCATTTTCATTCATATGACCTGTTTTGGGAAGTGAACTCATTTTCAACCACCCTTAAAATCTGACTTGCTATATGCGAAGTCACGAACACCCTCAAAAGCGATGTCTGTTTGTTTTGAACGTATACAGGAATGCATCTTGTTATTATTATTTTTATAAGAATTCAAAGTTATACAATTTAGTTTACATCATATGAAAATACATATATATATACACATCTTATAAATGAATTTACAAGCCTTGCACAAACACCAGAACAAGAAATGAGAACATACTAAATGCGAACAAGAAGTAATTCATTAACAGATTTAGGGATAGCAAAACAGCCAAAGTAATATGTCACATTGCACCCAAAAAAATAAACACAAGCACAAGATCCAAATAATCTTTCCTAAACATAGTAAACAGAGCAAGATTAACACAGTCACATCCATATTTCAACATCACATGAATGGGCACACACACAGTAGTATGCACATGAACTTCAAAACAAAAAACAGATCAAACCCACATATGAAGGTAGGGACTACTTTTTCTTCCAAAGATTTCATAGTCGGATCATACTTAAACTTGGTGACATTGAACTATAAAATGATGCTGAACAAAATATAGCCACATGATACATCTGAACTAGCATTCTCCAATCGTTACATTAACACAAACATTCGTACAATTTACAGTCAATCTACCAACCTAGAAATTCTCTCCGCATATGTGTTGATCCAATCTTGGGCATTGATGTTGTATACCCGGTGAAAGTATGCAAACAGAGCTGTAGAAGGTAACAGGGAGTTATGTTTCAGCTCAACACCAACAAAATGTGAATTGTTTACGTATCCCATGACGACCATCCTGTTCCGGTTTAACAAGGTTAGACGTGTTGTTGTAGGAACGAATATGCAATTCATTTGCTTACAGAGCAAGATAACCACGGTACCAAATGTTTCAGCAATTATAAAGCCGGACTCAGGCATTTGCATCCAGTGGCTAACCCCAATTGCATTATCACACCGAATCTTTTTTTTCATGTCTTCGAAGCCGGATTTATCCCACATGCTTTTGTACATCTCCGAATGAAGCATTAAATTATCAAGCATGGTCTCACGTACAAATTTACAAGCATTCTCCGGTTTTTGGTTCTGAAGATGTAGTTGATTTACCACAACCCAATAGCCACAATTACCGTCACTCGGCATGCCGTCTATACGAGTTATATATGAATGCATACATTTAGGAAGTTGCGATAAAAAATTTCATCAATTTGATTGCTTTTAGTTGCCTTTGTGTTGACACCAATCTTCTTTAAATAACTGCTAATTGGAGTAAGAGTTTAGCTAGAAGATAACGATGCATCCACGTGCTCAAAGTAGGATGGATCTCGTTTAGCAGACTTATCTTTTTTTATGGTCTTCCTTTTTTTATACTCGCTACTGGAGGTTGGAGAATTTTGGTTGTTTAAGGAAAAGCTAGCAATTTCAGTTTTTGCCGAATATCAAGTCTCACATCTTTGCTGAATATCATATCTACGTTTCACCGCTTCTAATTCAGGTAAGTCCAAAAAAATCAAGAGTACAACAACTCATCATAGGAGGAGTACATGACAATTGTTTCCAGTAACGATCTATAACACTTAGAGGTATGAGGCCGTGTGAGTGTCTAAGGTCCTCCAACATATGCGCACATGGTAGACCATTAACTTTCCATAAGATACAGCCACAGTTGTTAATACTCATGCCAATATTGGAAATGCTACTCAGTTCCATTTGCAATAAATCAAGTTCTTTGTGAGAAACCAATCCTAATAACTCTTTGAACATTGGTTCTACTCGAAATCTATGAAGTGTCTTAGATGAACTCGTCTCACACGCATGTTCAATTGATACTAATTCATTTTCGCAATAAAGATGTGCACTAGTCCAACACTGTACAAAACAACCCGCAGCTGAGTCAAAATACAATTTAAGAAGATGGTGTGCGCTTTCGACTATGCTAGTTGATACGTTGTCAAAGTGTTTCACTTCATTGTCCAAGCCAAAACAAACATCTCTTTGTATTTGGTAAGCCAGTTTTTCATTATATATTTTACTGATTTTTTTTGCTTGACAAACCATGCATTGCGGAAAGAGTTTAGGTTTCGATGGTACTCTTCGACGGACAACGAGTTAATCATGTTTGTCCAGCCTTCCCAAAAAAGTTCATATTCTTTCTTACCTTCCTCATCATCTACTACAACCTCTTTGTCTTCAATCATGATCCGTTCTTTTTTACGAAATTAGGATTACAATTCGCTTGAACATTTTTTGATATATGCCATGCACAAAGAATGTTCCTCGCTGATGGAAACATAGTAGCCACCGCCTTAGGAAGAGCAATTTCAGCATTAGTTATGATAACAACTAGAATTTCTTTATCTCATAACGTTTGCTAACACACTCCAATGCCCATATCTATGATCCAGTAGTCTCACAAGTAATAAAAGCTAACACAACAATAAAGGATGCCCCCGTGGATGTTTGTGACACCATACGAAAACATGGTAACTTATACTTATTTGTCTTAAATGTGCAATCCAAAAACAGAATCTAATAAAAACATTGTGCAAGAACTACACATTTTGGATGACTGAAGAGTAAATCTGTAACTTCATTAGTAGTACCATCAACTCTATGGTGCACAAAATATTGATGACTACAAGTCAGCTTCATAAATTATTGCATAATTGAACGACCTTAGGTATTAAGAAGTTTTAGCTTCACTTTTGCATTGTACACGTTTCTTATTGTAGAAATTTGGGTTTGTCAATTCAATAGAATAAGAATATTTCGTGGCCTAACACCACTACTTGTCATTGTCTCGACGACCTTCACTTCATTGTTTTTTAAATGTCCATTTTTCACTTTCAATATCCACTTTCCACCATCTACACAGTGTGAAACGATCGGGAATTTCGCTCGACCCGAATTGATCGCTAAACCGAACAAGACCGTTTGAAACCCCTGATTGAGTTGAGGACAAGACGAATCGGAACGCAAACAGAAGAACATTTCATTGTTAATTACAACAATTCCATCAGAATACAAGAATATACAGAGTATGTATAAATATTACACATCATAATTTATCAGAGATTTAAATTACACTTAAATACATCACTACAGCGGAAAAATAATACAATACACAACTGAAAGAGATATACGGATACAGAGCTTTCCGGATATCGTTCCAGCTGTAAAACAGGTTCCTGTGAATATAAATCTGCAAAACCAAAACTACTAGCTGCCCATGTCAAAATAAGGGCACCCAGAGTTTAGGTTAAAACTATAAACTCCAGGTCAATCATGTGACTGGTGTGAGAACTAAAACAGTTATTTAAAACTTTACTTTAAATCAGATATATCAAGGGACCACGCCGTATAACACGGAACGGATTTCCTCCTAAGAATACCAGTGCATATAACAAAACAGCGAAGTGCTTTTTGGAAAAATGATGCTATTATAAGACCCAGGTCCCATCACACAATGCAACACAAGCCGGAGGATAGGGTTTTCCCTTATAATAGCCAAACATGCTTGGTACGTCAAAACAAATCATTTGATACTATTATAAGTGTATAATGTCAAAACAATTTCAATCATAAATATTAATCATAGACGACATGGGTACCATATATCATGTCGCCATACTAGGCTCTACAATCAAAACCGCAAAGTCACGTATTTGGAAATTGGATTTCCGTCTGTGAACTGAGGCCAGGGATCGTCCTCTACCGATTTGAGACAATCTAGCCCATGTCTCAGGCAAGCGTGCAGACAAGCCTTGGATCGTCAGGGCCGGTCCACCGATGTGGATTAAAATGCCTGAACACTGCGTTTTCCCGCCCTTTGGGGCGTAAATGAGCCAAATGACTCCATCGGCTCCACATAGTCACCGATATATCCGAGGCGCCTCGCAACAGCAATAACCACACAGGTGAAAATAATATAAATGTCAGGGCTGGTAGGTCACTGACACCACCCTAGCTAGAAGGAAACGCATGCCCTCCCTGAAGCCCTCTCCCGTTTCTGGTTCACAACCGGGGTGTGAGGCTCGCGAATTCATGTTACACAAAGCTATGCCACACAGGCGGTGCTTTGATCATCAACCACAAGACTTTGTTTTTCAATAGAAGCCTTGATCAATTGCCACTTAGGCATGCCACTTAGGCAATTCACTCCATGCGATTGATATCCATCAATATATAACCTCTGAGCTCGTACGTCTCAGAGAAGGGCGTTAAGCAAGAGAATAAATTCTCTGCCGCCAAACAGATATATATTTAATAGAAATCAATCACACAGAATAAAATCCAATGTCAAGCACACAGTCCATTTACAAGTCCGTTCTGAGTCTGAACGAAACCGGAGGCACCTTGTACCTCACATATCCATCGATCTCCAAGTACGTCTTCACGATCACCAACTGATTCCCTCCTTTTGGGTGTACAGCCCAATCAAGATCATCAGTTATCACCCAAACGATGTGAAGACCTCCGGTCTTCGACCACCGTCTTCATCCTTGACACCACGTCGAATCAGTTATTTAGAATGGGATAAACCTGGTCTTTCTGAATAACTCGCGTATATAATAAATAAGTGTTACACAAACACAACATACGCCTCATTCCAATTCAGAATATTCTTTTATTCAAATATTCTTATACTTTGGGAAAGGTTCCCATTAATTTTATCAAAGATAAATTCTTTAAATTTATTCTTTAATCTTCTTTTGAATATCAATTCAAACTAGTCGGGATTAGCGAACCACACCGAAGTAATCATTTATTTTATTTCCCAATCCCAACCTATTCATCCCATGAAGTAAAACTGGTAATACTTCATATCTAACACCACGGTGTTATCGGTAAATTCAATTACCATTTCACGTTCAAATCTAATTAAAGATTTAACTCTTTCCTGGAGCAAAACTGGTGATACTCCATTCTCGATCACTTCAATCTAATTAAAGATTCATTAAAACTCCACTTGGTTTTAATCTTCCCAAAAATCAATATCCTGTCTTTAACTGGGTTAAAGAACCAATGTCATCTAAAACACGGTTCACGATAAACCCAAAATCACATTCCATTAATTATCGGGTTAAAGAACAAGTGTTATTTAAAGCACCATTCATGATAAACCCAAAAATCAATTCCAATTCAATACCAATTAAATACCATTTAATTGGTACACTTTATTAAATCTAAATAAAAATATTTAACCTTTTTCTCAACTGGGTTTAAGAACAGTGTTAATGAAGACACCACTCACGACAAACCCAAATCACATTTGATAATAAATACAAGGCTCTGAATAGAAAATATATCGACTTATATTCAATATCAAATTCTACGACCAACAAATATCGTATTGAAAATAACGATATAAATATATCTTTCAAATTCCCATAACAAAATCTGTATCATCACGAAATCCAACATCGAAATATTCCAAAGATAATTTCGATTCAAATCCATTCCAATTCAATTATTAGAAATTTCTGGTTACCTTTAAAACCCTTTTAAATCCAATTTATTTATTTCAAAAATAAATGGTTTATAATTGTAGTTCAAAACTAGTTCATTTCGATAAAAATCTATTTTTATCTTTTCCAATTTGGAATTTTTCATCCCAATTCTTCACAAATCATTTCTTATGATTTTACACAAATTATTACTATTTTTAATAATTTTATCAAGGCCCATACAGTCGATTTCCATCAACGGCCATCGAACTACACTTACAGCGACCTTTTCCAAATTTGATTTGGACATAATTCCAAATCCAACCGTTAGATTTCTACTTTCCAATATTCGTTAGAAAGCTCTTTTCGATACGAACCCAACGGTTCCGGTTTTAGAAGAATCGGACGGTCGGATCTCCCGCAATGTCCACTCGAAGTCAATGGTCTAAATTCACGAATTGCCGCAGCGCGGCGCGTTCTATTCAGGCCATTATATATATATATATATAATATATATTATATATATTTCGTCGATTTCATTTCAAAACGTATTTTATAAATCATTTAAATTCGTTTTCAAAATAATTTCAGCTTCATATCCAATTTAAAATCAAAATTGAATATCCCACATCATTGATATACAAATGATAATATATTCAAAACGTTATATTTTGAAATCACTTTTTTTCTATATTCATTATAAAAATGAATAAAATCGATATAAATATCGTTCACGTCAAAATGGCGTCAATCTAATCAACACGCCTTTTATTCAACACATGAATGTTTATTCTATTCAACACATGAATATTTTTCAATTCAACACATGAATTTATTTTCAATTCAACACATGAATTTATTTTCTATTCAACACATGAATTTATTTTCTATTCAACACATGAATTTATTTTCTAAATTGGAATGAGTCCCAATCAATTACCATATAATGTTAATTATATGGATTTTGTACAACACATGTATATAATAGCAACGATAAATAATCAACCATCATCCAGAGTGCACCACACAACTGCGTAAGCATTAAATATAAATAATTAACGCTTACACAGTCTGTCAACCCATCGATTGACATACAACTAAACAATCGGGATTAGTGTACGTCAAATATCATCCCAATACCCGTGTGGGGTTTCAAATCAACAAACACATATTTTATTTGTGTGGTTGGGCGATGTGTAAAATTTATCGTCCCAATCAATATCAGTCAAATCAGTGTATATAAACGAATCGTCCGATTAGTTTATAAATATTTATTTATATATACGTTAAAAATCATATTTTTAACTATAAAATATTTTCCACTATAAAATATTTTATTTCATTCCACATCACACATTCAAATTTCACAACATAGAAATCAAACAAACAAGTCATCCATGGTCTGTGGACGACGGATGTCGGGTGCTGCTAAGCACCGTCTGCATCCTAGTATATATTTCAACTAGAAATAAATTTAAAAGTGAGGAGTTCTCACCGAGAGCTAAATCCAACTCCGCTTCTCTTCATATGTAGAAAATCTTTGCCACTAGCCGTTTGTCACTTTCGTCGTCCGTATATGCTACATATATAAAAATCACATTTCTATTATGCTATGGTATAAATAAAAATCATACCTTTACATAACTAAAAATCTAATCTTTTCTCGTTTAAAAATATAATCTTTCCTATTCCAAAAATATGATCTTTTCTATTATAAAAATCCATTCTTTCTCTACATAAAAATCGTAATTTTACTTTGCTAAAATATATATAAAAATCATATTTTTGATCTTCACATCTGATAAAAATCATATTTTTTATTATCATACTTATATAAAAATTATATTTTTACATCGCCTTTCCAACAATAAAGATCATATTTTTATTCTTTATATAATATAAAAATCATATTTTTAATCTTCCTATAATATAAAAATCATATTTTTATGACAACACTTTACATATAAAAATCGAATTTTTATTGCTACTTCATGTATGTAAAAATCAAAATTTTCTACTATGAAAAATCTAATTTTCCTTCTATGAAAAATCACACCTTTTTAATGAACAAAATCAAATTTTTACTTCATTAAAAATCCGACCTTTCTTTGCTAATATCACATATAAAAATCGTATTTTTACTTTGATGTCAAACATATAAAGATCGAATTTTTACTACCTATATAATATATAAAAATCCTATTTTTATCATAACATTTATATTAAAACTAAAAAACAAAAATAAATAAGCAAAAATAAAATAATCAAAGGAAAACTCACGGTGCTCGTCGGTGGTAGAGGAGGCTCGGGGAGTTAATCACTCGCTCTCTAAACAATAAAAATTGGATCTTTGATCACGGGAAGGACCATGGACGGATTTTGGCGAAGTGGGGTCGCGGCTGGGGTCTGAGGTGGCGGGGGGAGGTGCGCCCGGGGTCGAGGGGGCGTCGGCAGGGGGTTCAGGTGGAAGGCGGCGGTCAAAGGGGTGGATGGCGGCGGGTTTGGGCGTTGCGACTGATTTGGGGGTTCTCCGGTGAGGTATTCGCGAGGTGGGGGTTCCATGTAACACCCCACCTCCGCTAGGGTCACTCTTTCGGGGGCACTAGCTTCTGGGGGGGCGTTAGAACTGGGTAAGCATGCATAATGATATATCAAGGCAGAACAGGAACATAAATATATATGTAAAACAGAGTAAGTGAGAATAAAACAGCGGAATATCTCAAACCATCTCAAAACAAGTCTAGTACATCATAAAGTCATCTGCCAAAATAAATATGTCTAGTACAACATAAACAGAAATACTGAAATACATAGTGCTATCCCCAAAAATAAAAGTGACAAGCCATAGCGAGCTCAATATCCAGACATACATGAGCTATCCAGCGAACAAGCAAGCGATCCAAGCTAAGCACCACTGTTCCCTCCCTGAGAACCTTGGGGGGGGGGGGGGAAACGGAAGAAAAGAAGCGAAAGAAAACAGGTCAGTCAAAAAGACTGGTAAGCCCTACTACGATCAGTCTATAAACTAATAAAGCTAACATCATAATGGAAACTGAGATGAATATACCGGCAATAGATAAAGGTGTCATCACATAAAGGAGATTAAGCTTTGCACCACAGTGTACTAGCAAACTAACATAACAGGTATTGATCCCTCAGCCCAAACTTTGGCCCAATAGCATGAGGTAACCTTAATGCAAGGTCCAGCCCAACGGTCTAGTCGATCGGCTCCCTATAAACCTAACACGTCAAGTGTTGGTGTCCATACGGCCCACATATGGTTGTAGTCAGACTGTGCTGGGTCCACCTTTGGGTGTATCAAGCCCTCGGGTGTCAACCCCAGACACTTAAGCAATAATGCACAGTCTAAACCTACTGGTACCCGTGCCTCGAGTTTGTCCAACACCGAACTACGTGCACGTCCGTAGCCCGCCTGGACCCGCACCGCTGTACCACTCAGCCGTCGCTTTGGTCGCTTACATCAGTCCAGTAATCGTGCCCCGCCCTAGCCTAGCCTCTAGGGTTGTAAATGATACCAAACTGGGATTACTGCTGGAACAGACCACGTTGCTAGGGTTTTCTAAGAGGGTTAAGTGTGGTTTAACCCCTCACTAATCATGGATTAAATTAGTTAAGTGTAACCAACAGTTCACCACTTAACCCCATTTAACCCCTCGTATCCCCAAAATTGGTTAAGTATTAGTGGGCCATGACTTAACCCTAATCATGAGGCATTAATTTAATTGTACCTTAACCTCTCACATTAGACTTTGTTGCGGTTACTAGTTAAGCCGGGCGGGTCCGGGTAGCTTTACACCACAACTTGGTCTAACCTCGGGTCCCAGGTACACATAACCAACTTCTCACATTGGGTCCTATTGTTTGTAGCAACTAGTTAAGCCGGTCGGTTCCGGGTAGGTTTACGCTACAAACTCAACCCAACCTCGAGTTGGCCACACATGTTTTCTAAGTGTCATGTCCACTTTAATTTCAAACCATAATTACAAGTTTAACTTGGGTAGACCTAACTTAATAGGTAAATTCCCAAGGGGTAGACCTAACTTAATAGGTAAATTCCCAATCTTATATTTTCATGTATTTTAAGTTTCACCCAAAACCCTCCCCAACGTCATTCTACCGCTTACATATTCGCCCTAACGCATAAAGGATAGAAAGAGGGAACTTGGCACAACATACATGATAAATCTCACATATCATAATAAGCATGCATAACATGTTGGACTTGCATAACTTAGCATAGTGAACTTGCATAACTTGTTAAACTTGCAAATCATGGTATAGTGAACTTGCATAAACATGCATAACTTGTTAAACTTGCAAATCATAGCATAGTGAACTTGCATAAACATACATAACTTGTTAAACTTGCAAATCATGGCATAGTGAACTTGCATAAACATGCATAACTTGTTAAACTTGCAAATCATGGCATAGTGAACTTGCATAAACATGCATAACTTGTTAAACTTGCAAATCATGGCATAGTGAACATGCATAACTTATCAAACATGTGTAACATGGCATAGTGAACCCGCATAAGCATGCATAACTTATTAAACATGCATAACATAGCATAGGAATTTCTGAAAACTTCAATGGGCCTTAACTGGGTCATACGGACTCCGATTTTCGAAAACTCGGACTCTATTTTGCGTATTTTTCCGAGACGAACGCAATGGCATAGCCCGTTTCCCTTGATTCAGATTTTAGAATTTAATTCTGCCTCGATTTATGTTATAACAGGTTATTGAAAATACGGGTTGTTACATTCCAGGAGGGGGAGGCGGTGGTGCCAGGGCGGGCGGAGGTCGGCGCCGCGGCGGAAAGGGGTGGGAGGGTCGCCATCGTTGGCGGCTTAGGGATTCGAGCGGGAGGTCCTTTTTTCTTTTTTTCTGAAGAACGACTTTTGACCGGGGAGAGAGAAAATAGAGTGGGGGGGGGGGGGGGGTAAGGTTGAGGTTTATTATTTAATTAATTTAATTTTAATTCCCCAAAAAGTAACTTTTTATTTTGAGCTCGAAATCAAACCCACCGACTGTCGTCCTAGCTAATTACCCCCATTCCGAACACAATGTGATATGTATCGTAGGCTGATTCGACTGTTTCGATCAGTTTTCGTCAAAATCAAAATATAAATCTATATATTGAATTTGAATGCACATTTCTTTTTACCGGGTCCACATACGGACTCTAAAAATTCCCGAAAAATATTTTCTAGCTTCGTATTGACGATATGGACCTAACAAAACTAATTTCATCAAATTCTGAGACCGTTTGAAAAATGACCATTTTCCAGTCGATTAAAATCAATTGAAACTGGTCAAACGCGTTTTTCTTTGCCGCGCTCACATATTGATTCAGAAAATTAAGAATTTTGAAACCTAGCAATAACTTGACATCATGGATCCAAAAAAATGGTTTCGTCGAAAATTGAGGTCGTTTGCAAAATTTCCATTTTTAAGGGCCTGAATTCCATATCGACTATTCTGAATTTTCAATTAGCCATAACTTTTTATCCCCGCTATGAAATTTCAATTTTTCGGATTCGTTGGAAAGATATTCTCAATTAGATTCAAATATTTTTGGTTTCGCTAAAATCCGGTTTATTTTGTATCCTGTACATTAATTTGAACTTTGAAATCGAAATTTCAAACTACCGCGCCATTTTCAATTCTTTTTATAATTTAAAATAAATATTTATATTCAAACGACGATCTATATAAATATATACGTTCTATTTCTATTCATTTTAAATTTCTCATCATTATTATTTAAAATAAATCATTTTAAATAATCAAAATTCATCAAAATTGCCAAAATAAAAATTTTAAACTGGCTCAGATTTCCGGGTTATTACACAGTGTGCGATTAATTCAATGGACATTCACATTTCCTACTACCCGTTCTTTGCCTTTTCTTTTTGGTTTTTGTAACATGCCCCTTCGCCTTATGATCTACATGCTTTCCGCTTCTTTCACATACGAGAACTATCCATGATCCTTGTCCTTTATCTAGTAAATTTCTCATCCTACTTATTTTTGTAACAATGACAGAGTTCACGCTAATTCCATGCTCCATGCACCATTCTCTATGCTCTCTTTTGAATTGAACAACTGCATCAACAAACAAATACGATGATTAGAACAATATACCTAATAAATACGTTAAAATACATTAACATACCTCAGTAGTAGTCAATTCAGAAGTTAAATCAGGGTGCTCGCAAAGCGATAAGCTCACTTCCCCATTTTTATTGTTACTTTCGTCATCACTTTCCACTTCATTACATTCATATTTCACATCCTCGTCACAAATATTGCTGTCATGTCCACAAATTAATAAATCTTCCTCCTTAATAACTTCCTTGTCCAACCCATCTGCATTATGCTGGTATAAAATTGTACAATACGGGTTAGGGTTTGCAACTTGTATATGTAACACGGTGATAGAAAACTATAAAAGGTTACAAAAAAGGCAGACCCCTACCGTCTTATGAGTTTTAAAAAAGAACAAAACATAACAGTTTTTGCACTAATGTATGTCACCTTGAAAATATTGTCACCGTCATCTTTTACTAACGCATGCCACCCAGAAGGCAACAGTTTCAGTAACGTTAGAGGCAAAAAATTATTGACCTGCATTCATTACTTTTTTACTATTATTATTAATGTATACCCAGTTTGCAATATTTCATGCAAAATCCATTATATTCCATGTTTTCCACTTTCAAGGTGGTAAACGATAACCGAGATTTCGAATTGAATTTTAATTTAACTGACTAAAAAGAAACACAAACCTTGTCTTCTTCCAATTTGTATTCAACGTATACAAATTTTTTTGTGTACATATTATATTGTGTTCATCCTCCATGCTAGAATCAGGGTTTGAGTCCATTGATGGTTTAGGCATTTACTGAAGGTAGTAATAAGGTTTACCGAAGGTTAATTAACTATTAAGGGTATTTTTGTCATATTTTTTTAAGAGGGGTACATTTCGCAATGACCTCCCCTTAATAAATTTTAAAATGTATAGCCCCTTAACAAAATATGGAGTGCGAATAACAATACTCTTTCATCATTTTCTATTTAAGTAATAGAATAGAATTGCTATAAGATACTTCGAAGGAAAAATTGCTGGATAAGAAATTTTCAGATATTCTAATAAATATAAAACATAAGCGTAAATCAGCCAATTTTCCCAAAAAATTGCCTTATATCCATTCAATATGACAACTAGGAGAACAAACATAATAATAACAAAATAAAATCATATTTTGAACGCATGGCATGAATTGAGAAGGCTATGATTTTGAACCATTGGTCGAGTAAAATGTATTTGGTATAAAAAACAAAAAATAATTTAATGCGTAATATTTATGTGTAGCATTAATTTATGCACAAGTTTTTTGGAACACTAAATATATTTCATGCCATAAGTCTTTTATATGTAAAGTTAATGCATAAGGTCTTTGAAAAAAACTCTTTTGTATTTTAATACATTTATTCCTTTTCCCATTATTTATGCAATTAATTGAGAAATAATAATATGGAAAAAATTATATCTTACTTTAATTTGTCAAATAAAACTTGGTGTTTAGCTTAAATATTACGATTGATTTTAATTATAATAGTTTACTTCTGGACAGATCTCTAATTTCACAATAATTATTTTAGATTATAATTATAATGTCTTCCAGGTTTGAAATTAACTGTATTTTATTAGACCTAGGTATATGAATGTTATGGTAAAATATGTCATCAATATTAAAACTATATTGTGTATAACTTTCACAAATAACATCTTGAATGACATTTGCACTGGTTTTTCAAATATATTTATTGGTTGGCCTCTATTTAAATGCTACTGTATGTCTGCATGATTTAAAATAAATTTGCAGGCGCGATATGATTTGTATATGGTAACTTTATTCAATATGATGTAACTATATATTTGATTAAAAAAAAATTCTACAAGCGTTCGTTAATATCAAGGGGATGCAATGCCAAACTAATTTAGTTCTTTATGTAGTTATTTGTAACTTTAAGATGCTTTCTTACTACCTATTTAAATATTTATATCTGTTTATGGTGATCTTAAAGGTGCACCCGGCTGTTGTGTCTTTTGTCGTTGCCTTAAAAAATGAGTGCATTCGTCATTTTAACTTAACATAGTATTAACAAGAGCGTCGTTCTTTAATTAAATATAGCTCTTATTTACAAAAAATTAGGTAAACATGAATTCTAAGTGCATCATATATCAGAAATGATGCGAACTTTAAATTTCTATGCAGATCAGATATGAATGGAAAAAAAGTGTTTCAAACCAATGACCTCTCAAACCTATTTTGAAGATTTTAACTATTAGGATATTGAAGTTGGACTAAGTTGTTAATTTTTTGATAATGTCAGTATTGACTTATCCTCTTTTGAGTTTTGTTACTATGTCTAAAGTTCCTCTCTCACCCCCTAATCTTTGGTTCAGTAATTTGATTGAAATTGCCCATTTAAGCATTTCGGTAATGGTGAGATTTAGTTCCAGTTCATTAGTTTCCTTCCAGTTGCAGGTTTAGAAATAAGTGTTCATAACATCATTTGTGTTTAGCACAAAAATTACCTATCTTTTTCATTCATTTTGATTGAGTTAAACATGTTCACAATTGCATAGGCTACCGATGTGGCTCGAAATTCTCCAGCAAAAACGAGGCTACGCTCTGCCTTTCTAACTGCACTATTGCAAATTTGGTCAATGATTATTGGGACGATCATGAGTCAGATATTATAATCTTTTTCCTTCTTATTTCATAATTTAATTTTGTTTTAAACATTTATCTTTTAGAACAATATATACTGTCAATATGGCAAAAAGCCACTTTTGGTTGGATTAGTATTAAGCAAATCCAATGATGACAAACATTTTAGGTGAACGAAAAACCAGATACATATATTTTTTCGAACGTTCGTATCAACCATTTTGAATTCAAAATAGTTATTCTTACATGCTTACTATTGTTCATTTCTTCTTATATACTGTCAACTATATGGTAATCATATTGATAGCCAAGGACTTGGAATTAATCGTGTTGTGCTTGCTAAATTTATAAAGAGCGAATGTGGTAATGAATTAACTACAATTAACATTTCTTTCAAAATAAAGCTGCATCTAGAGTAAAATGCATAATTCAATTGCCACTTCCATTGATTCCTTTATCATATTTTCTAATGTCATCAACTAGCTTTATCAAAAGCTCAGTAGTTTCATTTTGCATAACTTTAGTTCAGTTATTTATATTTTGTACATTTTGATGGCCAACATAGTGCTTTTATGTTGATGCCAATATATGGAATGAAAGAACAAAAATAACGAGATCTTCGCTTTTCTCAGGAAACTATAAGCAAATTATGTTGATGTCAACGATATGCATTTTGAAGTTCGGTATAAGCAAAAGTCAAGTATAGTTCCATGTTAGGCACTACTATAAAAAAGGGACTAGGTTTATCTTGCTTGATTAGTGACCTGCTAATCAATTCACTATTCCATTATCCATTAGTTTGTTTAGGTTAGTTATATAGTAGTGGATTTAATCTACGTACAGAAGTTGTGCCCTTATGTCAGCCAAAATGATAATAAAATTGGTTGATATCTTATTTATCAACAACAAAAAATAGTTCTTTCATTACATGAAACTGTACCATCACTACAAGAAGGGCTGATTCAGCGAAGATTAGGGGCAACGGTTAGCGACGGCTAAAAAAGCGGCTGTCGCTAGCCGTTGCTAACCTTTGCATGTTCTGAAATATTAATACCGTAACATTTCTCCCCTAGTTCACTTCGGCTCCACCGAAAAAGAAATAAAACCTTCCTCCGTCGCCCCTAGACTCGGCTTCGATTTTACCCACTCAAACTCCATTCCAAGCTTCTCAATTCAATCCGGTATATCTTCTAATCGCTATTCTATGTTTAATTAGGGTTAATTTGCAAGTTTATATGGGTTTGTTAATTGAATGTTTATGAATATGAAATTAGTTGTCTTGTTAGATGCGTATGGTGTTGATTTTATCATAGATTGATTTGGGAATAAATGTAATTGATTAGGTGGTTGAAAATGATGATTATCACATATGTAATTGATTTCAAAGCATGAAAATGATGATTATCACGTATGTAATTGGGCATACATTGATTGTGTTGTAAGTTGATTGTGTTGTAGGATGATTTGAGAAAAAATGAAACAAACGTGATTGTTTACCAGTAGTAAATTGATTATAATTATCGAAACAGTGTAATGATGTCCCTCGTCTGCATGCACTGTTATTGATATCACCATCGGATGCAAAAATAATCGATCTATACAAATTTAAAGAATGCATTTGCATTATACAAAAAAATGTGTTGTTGCTTTAATATTTAATAAAAAAATGTTAATTCAAAATGTTACTTTGAAATGGTTGTTAATTTAAATTTTGATCGTTAAGAATCTTGTTATATGCAACAATAATCATATATATAACTTAACTCTTTAAATTTGAAATGAAATTAATTAATTAACTTAAAAGCTTAATTTATCATTAAAAAATTTAAACTAATTAACTAAAATTAACTTCATAATTTATACTTTAAACTAAAATTAACTAAAAGGAACTAAAATGTATTTATACTTCATAATTTTCATTGTCATGTTAGTTTACAAATTGAAATTATTGAAAAATATTATGTAGACGCTATTTAGTCAATCCGTGCGCGCAGGCGGAAAAAGATGCAACTAAAGGAATTTTTTGAAGTTTAAGGCGCATCTGTTAGTGAAGCGCAAAAAGCACGCTTTTTTTTGAAGTGTTTTTTTTTTCAAACTTAGGTTTAAAGTTTTTTTGAACCCCTTAGATAAATTTGGCCTCATCCGATAAGTGTTGTATATGATCGTTAAATGAATATTCATTTTTACATAAAACGAAAATCTATATTCGTCTGATATAATATTCATTGGATTTGTCCGAGTATTGGACAAGTTACAAATACAATAACGTTAGCATATCTTATAAATCATTTCGGTTTAAACGGTTAACAAAATTTCAATGGCACTTCCTTTTTGTACCATGTGTACACGCATTTGTGTACAATACAGGGACCAAAGGAAAGTCTACCAAAATTTTGTTGAATCGTTTAACCTGAAATAATTTATAAAATATGCTTACGTTATTATATTTGTAATGGGAAGTATGTATGTCTGCCGTCAAAGTAAAAGAAGAAATAAATAAAAAAAAACGAAAACGTGCAGTAGTTATAAATGAAATTTTACAAGATTTCAATTAGTATAAAGTGTTCGATCGAATTTTCTAATATATTTGTTGCAAATCAGGAAAAATTTCAATTATTTTCGTGATCACAATTGGATTTATCAACCCCGAACCAGTAAGAAAAGGCTGATAAAGGAACATTTTTGTAATGGAGTCCAAGAATTTATTATATTTGCTAAATCTAATAATCTGAGTAACATAGACATTCGTTGTCCGTGTATTAAGTGCAGACATCTGAAACATTGGAAGCCAGATGTAGTAGAAGTACATTTGTATAAATTTGGTTTTGTATCGAATTATTACTTATGGGATTGTCATGGAAAACTTGTTCAACCTAACACTAACCATGTAGTGATAGAGGACGATAGTACAATGATGAACGATAATACAATGATGAAACCGATAGAAAATATGGTGTAAGATGCAACACGATCAATGTTTCCTAACATTGAGTAAGGCGACGATGAGAATGGAAATGTTGAAGAGCCAACCGCGGAAGCGGTTTTTTTATGATTTATTGAATTCTGCTAAGAGGCCATTATGGGAAGGGTGTACAAGCGGAACCGAATTGTCCGTAACCGCCGAATTCATCACTATGAAATCAAAATTCAATCTTACAAAAGCTGCATTTACAGAAGTTGTACAAACTGCAAAACGGCATATGCCACCCAATAATTTGATGTGCGATAGTCATTATAAAGTGAAAAAACTTATGTCTACTTTTGGACAACCGTATCATAAGATAGATACATGTGTTAAAGGTTGCATACGGTATTGGAAAGAAGACGCTCATTGTAGAAAATGCAAATTTTGCAACGAATATAGATATAAACCAAGGAAAAAGAAAGGAAAAGAAGTTTCATATAAAAGAATGCATTATCTACCCATATCTCCCAGACTTCAACGACTATATGCATCTTCTGCTACAACGTGTCATATGCGATGGCATAGCGTGAGAATAGTAGAAGAAGGAACTATGATACATACGTCTGATGGTGAAGCATGGAAACACTTTAATATGACTTATCCTAAATTTGCTACAGAGAGCCGTAATGTTAGGCTCGGTTTATGCATGGATGGATTTTCTCCATTTTCTTAGTTTGATAGTAAATATTCATCGTGGCCTATCATTTTTACTCCTTATAACTTACCTCCATGGATGTGTATTAAAAATCCATACATGTTTCTAACAGTTGTCGTCCCCAGTCCCGATGATCCGACACAAGCAATTGATGTTTATCTTCAACTGTTGATTGAATAGTTGAAAACACCATGGCATGAAGGAGTGGAAACATACGATATTTCAAGAAAAATAATTTTTTGCATATTTGCTTCTGTATTATGGACTATTAGTGATTTTCCCGCGTATGGCATGCTTTCAGGTTGGAGCACAGGTGGACGTCTAGTTTGTCCTTATTGTATGGACGAGACACGAGCATTTTCAATAAAGTATAGGAAAAAAATTTCTTGGTTCGACCGTTATCGGTGCTTTCTACATACTAATCATAAATTTAGAACGGATAAAAAGAACTTTAAAGTTAACAGAGTAGAGACTATGCTACCACCTAAAGTTTGGACAAGTGAGGAGATATACGAAATTATAAGTGACTACCCAAAAATAGATGGAACTGGAGAGCAGGTTGAAATTCCAGGCAAATCGGACATTCATAATTGGTGCAAACAAAGTATATTTTGGAAGTTACCTTACTGGAAAAATCTAAAACTTCAGCATAATATAGACGTGATGCACAATGAAAAAACGTTTTTGATAACGTTTTTAATACAGTTTTGAATGTAAAGGGGAAAACCAAGGACAATGCGAATTCGAGACGTGATATATTACACTTTTCTAAACGGCCGGAACTGCACTTGTATGATGAGAATAAAAAACCTAAAGCATGCTACGAGCTAGACAACCGGCAAGTAAAACTTGTGCTAAAGTGGGTGGAAGGATTATGATGTCCTGATGGGATTTTTTCTAACCTCCATAGATGTGTGGACTTTAAAAACAGTAAATTGAGTGTAATGAAAAGCCATGATTGCCATATCATGATGGAATACTTTTTCCCTGTGATTTTCAAGGAACTGTTACCTACAAAAATCTGAAGTATTATAATAGTATTAAGTTTGTTTTATAACAACTATGTTCAACGACATTAAGCGTAGATCGTCTACATAAGCTTGAATTAGAAATCACTGTACTGATCTGCAAACTCGAGAAAATATTTCTACCTAGTTTTTTTTTTAATGTAATGGAGCATTTACCTATTCATCCTCCGTCTGAAGCACTCCTTCGAGGTCTAGTCCGATATGGATGGATGTATCCATTTGAGAGGTAATTTTGTATATAATTTCAATAATCGTGACAGATTACAACTTAGATTATTGTACCAACATATAAATTAAATTAATCTTATTATAGGTACTTGAATCATTTGAAGAAAAAATTAAGCAAAAAGCTCGAGTAGAAGGTTCGATTTTCAAATCGTACCTTGAAGAAGAAGCTTCATTTTTTTTTCTCATTACTTTAGTGAAGGTGTGAACTTGTATTTTGTAACTATTCCCCGTAATGAAGAAGCTGTTGTGCACGAGTCTTCTCAAACAATGTTATCTATTTTTAGACAACACGGAAGACCTACATGAAAATGTGTAGAAATATGGTAAAGCGATAAAGATTACAATGTGGCACACACATATGTTCTGTTAAATTATGCGGAAGTTGCACCATTGGTCAGCTAATGCTAAATTCATGTACAATTCCATTATATATACATATATATTTATTTGTCTCTATTAATAAAAAAGGAACATAACATATATATGCAGTATCTACAAATCACAACATCCATCTGGTGATCTTAGTAAAGAACATGATGGATAGTTTTCAGACTATGTTCATTATCCCAAAAAATGTGTTGTTGGCGAAGGATTACAACATTTTGCTATCAAACCAAGAAGAAATGTCAAAACTCATCCAATATACTTTGTCAATGGATTTAAATTCAACACTAATGATTACGGAGCAGAAAAATTAACATATAATAGCGGTGTATTTGTCAAAGGCAGTGATGATATAGAGGAGCATATAAAAGATTTTACAGCGTCTTAATGCAAGTTGTAGAGTTGATATATTATGTTTAGCGCGTAGAGAAAATTTATCTGTTCAAATGCAGTTGGTTTAGCAATGTTTCTGGTACTGAAATTAACGTACACAAAGATTATAAGCTAATCTAAATAAGGTATAAGTCGCATTACTATAAGTATGATCCGTTTGTGTTAGCTAAGTAAGCATTACAAGTCTATTTTGCTCCGTATCCGTCCTTAAAACAAGATAAAACAAATTGGTGGGCTGTTTTTAAAACAAAGGAAGGATTTACATTTGATGGAAATAATATTCCAGACGAAGCTACGTATCAAGCGGATCTTAAGCCAAATACTGAAATAATAATAGCTGATGACATTGATGTAGGGTCCTTGAATGATGAAGCAAATATATTATTAGATGTATTTGCAAGTACTGAAGAAAATGATATAGAGTATGAGACTGAGTCTGGATCCGAAGATGATGAAGACTGATGTTATGTACTTATGTTATGTAATATTATGAGGTATGTACTATGTTATGTACTATCCTGATCTATGTACTAATAATGATGTTGATTATTCTTAGCTATGAATTTACTTACGTTCTTTACTATTATGATTTATGTAACGATAATGTTGACTATGTATGTTATGCAGTATTGTTCTTCTCATTTACGATTGATGTTGATAATTCATGTTATTTCATATGCACATTTTATGATTGTAAAAGATATGTCAGATGATAGATGACGACGATGGAGGAGTACATCTCATCCTATTCCTTCACAATCTCCTGGACCAGGAGCAGGTCTGAGCAGCTCAGTGCCAGATCTACACCGAGTTGCGCAGATTGTTTCGAAGAGTGCCGGGTAAATGTCAAATTTATTTCAATTTAGATTATCTAAAATATATGAAATATTTATATCAACATCTGCACAGAGGATTCGATATTGAGCGAGCAAACTTCATTTTAGATGTATCGAGGCAGTCTTACACAGGCAGGTTGTCGGGGGCTGGCCGCATTGGGATTGTATCCCACCCCATATTAAGAATGCCATTCTAACTGATTTATTGGTAAGTACTTTTTTATACTAATATTAAAAATTAATATTCTATAAATAATTGAAAATAAATGTAATATGCAGGCTGTTGTACATGTTGAGGAGCAGGACATGTCAAATTTTTTGAGTCATTGGAATATGAAGATGCGCAAAAATTATCGAGAGGCAATTTCAAGGGCGAAGACATTTAGGAAAAAGCCTCCATGGATGAATGATGATGTTTGGGCAGCATTTCAAGAGTACCGAGAGACGGAAGAAGCTAAAGTAAGATACAATGAGAATATTCACATTTATACTGATTGCATTATTTTACATAATCGTGTGTCAAATTTAATAAAAAGTAGCAGCTAGAAATAAAACAAATAGAGAAAACAATCCTGTTCTACACCACGGTTGCTCAAAATCATTCCAACAACATAGGAGGGAATTGATATAGATTTTAAATATTTGTAGCATATGTTCACATAAAAATTTAGTGTATATCATTCACTGTTATTTTTAATAATTTTATTACTCTGTATTTGCTCAGTTCGCAAAGTACAAGAGAGAGCCTTCACTGGCAGAGGTATTCAGACATATACATGCGATGGGAATACCGATAAAGAAGGAAATGTTACGTATGATTGGGAGGATCCGAAAAGTGCGCGTATAATGGTAAATATGCTTATCCATATAAATTAAAATGTTTTATATTCGTTTATATCACAGTATATAAGTAATTTTATAGCATTTGTGCTAAAATTATATTGCTATTGTAGGGGAAGTATGATGCAGAGTCTGCTTGAGTGATGGAGGCTAGTGGATAGGAGCTTACAGTTGCTCAGTCAGATCATATATGGGATTCTATCATTGATTTGCCTACTCGTAATAGGCGACATGGTTTTGGCAATCAGGAGGTAAAACTTTTTTAGACATAAATTATGGTTTTAAAGTATGAGAAATAATCTTATGCTATTTATTATTAAGTTTGGTTTACAAATGTGTTAAATAAACTTATTTATGCAAAATACACGCGTTATAAATAAGAAGAGTGTACAGATACAATGGCTATATGCAGGTGTTGATATTTGGGCCACAGTAAAATCATTTCCCATTTATATCTATTTTTTATCCAACGTTTTGGTTTACAAATATAATGACAAAAGATGTGCGATATATATGTGTATTGATATTATATCTGTCAATTCTACTTAAACAAAATAAATGTTATTGCTAACTATGTATATCTTTAACACAAACAAGAAAAAAATATGTATAAATAACTTTAATGTGAACTTAATTATTTCGCAGGATATTCAGCGTGGTTATAGGAGGTCAACGGAGGAGGCGATTATTGCTAGGATGCAGGAGCAGATGAATGAGATGATTGACTGGCGAAAAACCCAGATGCAACAACAAATAGATGAGCACATTGCAGCTTACTTTCAGGAGTGTGGGTTTATGCCTGGGGAGGGAGGAGAGGTGTAACGGCCCCGGTTTCGCCCGACCCGATCGATCGCAAAATCGATCGGGACCGTTCAAAACCCGAACACGTTAACTTTGGGAATACAACAACATCAGAACAATAACAGCAGACTTTTGTAAATATTACAATAATGTTACATCAGAGTACAGAACATATCAGAGTATATTGAATAAAATTACAACGGAAGATAAATTACAATAAATTAAATACAATACACAGCGTAAGACTTCGATGCTCTGGACACAGCTTTAGGCTTCAATCCAGAATCCTGCTTGAGATAAGAACCTATAGACAAACTAATCGACTGCCCGTGTGGAGAAGAGGGCACCCGAATTTGTAAAGGTGGAAACAAACAACGGGTCAGTCATGGGATATGTGTGAGAATTCTAACCTAATTTAACTAATAGTAATAAGGCGAATCCAAGGACCACGCCGCTAACGCGGAACGGGTTTTATTTCAATGGATTGCCGGTGCATAAATTAAGGTAAATCGTTAAATAACGCAATGCTTTTTAGGAAAAATGAAATCATCATAAGACTCAAGTCCCATCACACAATGCAACGCAAACCAAAGGATAGAGTTTTACCTTATGATGATTAAACATGCTTGGTACGATAAAAACAAATTTGATATTATTATTAGTGTATATACGTTTCAAAAACATTTCAAAGTAAATGTATCAATCCTAGGAAGCATAGCTACCATATACTATGCCTCTATACTAGTAATACAATCAAGTCCGTAGGGTCGTATTGGGAATTTGGGTTTCCATCATGAGTCAAGGCTAGGAACGATCTCCTTACCGATTCGAGACACTCTAGCTAATATCTCAGGATTCCCCGCAGTTAACCCTTGGATCCTGCAGGGCCGGTCCACACATACATCTTCGTGGATTAGTTATTCCTGAACACACGTTTCCCGATCCTATAGGACCTATCATCCGAGGCGCCTCATTCCATCATCCACATAAGTAAAATATCAGCCAGTTTAAGCACTGACACTACTTCTGGCTAGAAAGAAACGTGTTGCTCTCCCTGCGTTCCCTTGCTCCGTTTTAGACTCAACCGGGTTGTGAGGCTCGCGAAGTCACGCTATACACAAAGCTATGCTTAAACAGGACGTGCTTTGATCATCAACCACAAGGCCTGCTTTACAACAAAAACCTTGATCATTTGCATCTTGGCGTGCCATACTGTCAATCCATATCATACTATTAATCCTTTGCCAAAATATACAAAAGGGTGTTAAGCAAGAGAATAAATTCTCCACCACAAAGAATTCGTACATTCGACAGAAAACCGATAAATACAATATAAAGGAGTACAATGTTAGACACACATTCCATTTATAAGCCTATGCTCTGGGTCTGAGCGAAAGCCAAATCCGTACAAATCAACACTACGTCCGGATAACTACCATCTTAGCCCTGTCTTGGGAGCAAATCAATCCAGGGCCTCAACACTAGTTACCCATTCGATGTGAAGATCGTCGGTCTTCAATCGCCGTCTTCAATTCTTCGAACATCGTATCATTATTTGGAATGGGAGTAAACTCGGACTTTCCAAATAATTCTTGTATATAAAAATTTGAAAACAATTTCATATCGTTATTTATATTTTATAACGATTTATTCCTATTTTTATTTCATTAAAAATAGCTCGTTTTATAAAAAAAAAAATGACGTTACAGGTTATATGTGGTTATGACGCTGTTTTTATGAAATTTTGAATTTCACATATCTCAAAATCTAACCGTTGGATCTTAACGTAGTTTATATCGTTGGAAAGATCTTTCCAAGACGGCCCTAATGTCTTCAGTTTTGGGAAAATCCGACGGTCGGATCTTTTGGTATAGTCGTTTAAAGGTACGATTCCAAAACGCGAACTACCGCGCTCGATTCGTTTAATTTTAATTATATTTATATATAAATCTATAAAATGTTCAACCATAAAAACGTCATTTGATTTAACAACGAGCTAAACAACTACCGATCTCCATTCAATTTTTAATTCATTTAAAAATGAAGATAAGATTCCAACATTTAAAAATATTCTTCTATTCCTTTTATCCCTTTATTTACATTAAATTATAATTCAATGATGAATCCTTCCTTTTCTTTCTTTCCTTTACATAAAAATGTAAATTCTAATTCAACGTTACATTTCATCATTTTTTTTATTTATATTTATTCTTATATTTACATAAAAATGTAAATTCTATTTCAATGTTGAATTCATTCTTTTTATTACACTATAAAATCTCCTTTTTAATTACATTAAAAATGTATTTAACAATACGGTGAAAATTCTATCTTTTTAATATTACAACAAAAATGTAATTTACATTACAACGTCAAATCCTTCTTTTTAATTACATTAAAAATGTAATTATCATTACATGAAAATTTCTATCTTTCAATTACAGTGTAAAATCTCCTTTTTTTTATTTTACAATAAGAATGCATGTTCAATTCTACCTTTTTATTTTACAACAAAAAATGCATGTTCTATTCTACCTTTTTATTTTACAATAAAAAATGCATGTTCAATTCTACCTTTTTATTTTACAATAAAAAATGCATGTTCAATTCTACCTTTTTATTTATGACTCATATTTCATTTACATTAAAAATGCAAATTCTTATGTTAACAAAATTTCATTCTTCCTTATATACTTTAATGATTCACTTTTATGTTAACACAATTCCATTCTAACTTGAATATTGTAATGAATTCCCTTTTTACATAAATATGTGATTTTTATGTTAACATACTAACTTGAATATTTTAATGAATTCCTTTTCAACATAAATATGTGATTTTTATGTTAACATAAAAATCACATATTTATGTTGAAAGGGAATTCATTAAAATATTCAAGTTAGTATGTTAACATAAAAATCACTTTTTTATGCTAAAGAGGAATTCATTAAAATATTCAAGTTAGTATGTTAACATAAAAATCACATTTTTATGTTAAAGAGGAATTCATACCAGTCCTTGTTTGGCATGCCTGGTAATAGGATGCAGCATGATGGGGGGGGGGGGGGTTCTCGCTTCGCAGTTTGGTGGCGAACGGAAGACTCTTACCCCCACATGTCCCTTTTTAGGGTTGGTAGGCTACGGCCGGGGGATCCCGAAAGGGTTGCCGTAAAACAAGGTGTCTGGGGTACCACTGTAAGCCACCTTTCAAGGTAGCTACTCCTATCACAGGCGTGAGTAGTCCTCATTCATGTTTTTATTTATATAAAAAAAAATGTCAACTTTTCATAATCAAGTTTTTATTTACAACTAAATTGCAAATAAAATAAATGTACTTTGTTTCTTCATGTTTTTATTTGCAACTAACTTGCAAATAAAAATGCACTTTATATATTCATATATTTATTTGCAGCTAATTTACAAATAAAAGTGTACTTCATTTTCTATGGGTTGTTGGTATCAGAGCCAGGTTTCGATCCTGGGACCTGTGGGTTATGGGCCCACCACGCTTCCGCTGCGCCACTCTGATTTATGTTCTAATTTGAAGTAATTTTTGAGTGATAAATGAAATGGTTTCAGATGAGGATGGCCATTGAAAAAGATAGGTGGCGGCTTGGAATAAGAATTAGGAATAGGTTTAGAGAAGTTTATGATGTTATATAGTGGTGAGGAATTTTTTTTGTTTTAACCCCTTGTGTATTTTAATTATGTTTAACTGTATTCTTTTAACCACCTTAGGTATCTGTAACATATGTTAATTTTTTCCTATTAGTAAAATTCCTTTTAATGCATTTTACACACAGGAATATGCATAAATATTTACTATCACTTTCTTGTTATAAAATAAATTTTGGACAACACAGGCATGAAATATTCTGTAATAATTGTCACTAATTTTAATATATATATATATATATATATATATATATATATATTTAAAAAAATTAAATTAAACTTCGAATAAAAATGACACATATATAACAAAATGGAGATTTAAAGGGATGTAGATTTAAGAAATGAGAGTACAAAATAAGATACCTATAAATAGAATGTAGGGAAGGAAATAAATGATTGCATAAGGAATGTGAACATGCAGATGCATGAATGTAGAAAAGAAGAGAAAACAAATGTGAACATGCAGATGCATGAATGTAGAAAAGAAGAGAAAATAAATGTGAATGAGCAAAGAAATTTTGTGCATGATTTAAATAAAATTTTAGTCGTTATTATTTAAAGTAAATTATTTTAAATATTAAAAATCCATTAAACTTTCTAATATAAAAAATTTAAATTGACCACAAAATTCTGGGTTGTTACAAGAGGGAAGAGATTCGGCTGCTTATCAAGGGGAAGAAGAAGACAATGATGATGACGAGGAAGATTAGTGTAGGTGCTCATTTACTTGGTTTATACTTTGGTATGTACATATACTTTTTTTTAGTATGTTAGATGCACGTACGATGGTATTTGTAACAGCCCACATTTTACGTATCAGAAGAACGTAAAATATTTTTATTTTATTCCCTGAGGGTTGGATCATTCTCATCTTTTAATACGTTGCTTATGGGGATGTGAGACATGTCCATAATTTGTACCAATTTTGTTTGTGACCATTTTTCCACTTTCAGTCTTGCACATGGCATAACTTTTGACTCAGGTCGAATCAGAAGGTGAGACCTGTGCCTTGGAAAGAAATTGATGTTTGCCTTTCTGTAGAGTGGTTACATTAAGTATTTGATTCAGCGGTTTGGGAGGAATCGTTGTTTTAAGGTTTTTCAATTTGTCGTTTAGATTTTGGAGCCTTAGTGGGCTGATTTGGTGAGGCCCATTTGTGGACTGGTGGAATCCTATAAATAGGGGGTGAGAGTGGAGGGAAAAAGTTTACTTTCCCATTCTCTCATTTGGAGGCCTTGATCACCTTCTTCCTCTAACTCTTTTCCACCATTAAAAATCCAAATCTAAGAAGAGAAATCATAGATCTACACCATGGGGGGCTAGATCTACATCATTTCAAAGGTGAATTCATCGGATCGAGGAGTTTAATTCGAAGTGCTCATGGTTTGGATTCATAGTTCTATCATTTTAGCTTGTTTTGGCAAATCGGTGAGTGATATGCATCTTTCACATGGATTCAATAAAGCATATGAGTGTTTATTCATGTTTTTCATCAAGTGCAAGTCTTTTTCCATAGATCTATGCATTGTGAAGTACATTTTCATATGAATCACCCTATGATCAAAGTTTGCATGTTTAAACCGGTAATTCCTATGCCATTTTACATGTTTATGCAAGTTAGATTCGCAGTTTAAATCATATGTTCATTTAAAATGATTTTAGGTGAATTTGCATAAATTGATGATAATTGTCATTTTGATGTTGTTATGGATTTGTTTAGCCGGTTATGGCTGATTAGGATGACTTAGATCGGTTGTTTGATCGTTGTTGTCGTTTGGCGAAGATTTGGTCAAGTTTGGAGCTAATTTAGTCAGATCTAGCTTTGGGTTGTTTTTCTTAGCTTTGGGTCGTTTTTCCAAGCTTTGGGTCGTTTTTGGAGCTAATTTAGTCAGATTTAGCTTTGGGTCGTTTTTCTTAGCTTTGGGTCGTTTTTCCAAGCTTTGGGTCGTTTTTCTTAGCTTTGGTTCGTTTTTACAACTAATTTGGTCAGATTTAGCTTTGGGTCATTTTACTTAGCTTTGGGTCGTTTTTCCAAGCTTTGGATCGTTTCTGGAGCTAATTTGGTCAGATTTAGCTTTAGGTCGTTCTTCTGGGTTCTAGGTCGTTTTTCTTACCTTTGGGTCGTTTTTCTTGGCTTTGGGTCATTTTTAGACCTAAGGGGCAAGACCTAAGGAACAAGACCTAAGGAGTAAGACCCACGGAGTAAGATCTAAGGGGTTAAAGAGCTAAAGATTGTCGACTGAATGAAGCTTGTTTTTGAGTCGACAATGGTGATAACTTCGAGGAGCATTCAAGTAGGAATATTCGAAGTGTTGAATGGGTTCGTTGATGGGTGTAGACCAACGAGAAAGGAGGAAACTCAAATGTCCCTTGAGTTGGGGAATAATGGTTGCTCAAAATTGTTCTGAGCTTATGGATAGTTGTAAGTAATAACGACTGGAGATGCGAAGGCCGAGGGATTATCGTTATCGCAGGATCTAGCCAGCTCAGAGTAAGGGTTACGCGATTTCGTCGTAGGGTCGAGTACCCTGGGTTTCGTTATATGGCCCAAACACGTTCTTCGAATGGTGTGTGGGGTTTGGCTAGAACCGGGGTTTCGTTGTATGGCCCTTGACAATTGATGACAAATAGTTAGCCAATCATGCAATTAACGGTGGTTTCAAAGCAACGTTGGTGGTGATAGCCAGAGTCAGTCATGGATGTTTGGTTGCTTGTTGTGATTATTTTTGAGTTTATATTGCTATGTGTGAATGGCCGTTCTTATTACCATGGCTGGATTCTTATTCTTTTGAATATGTGGATCGTAAAGGCTATCACTGTCAAGTCATGGGGAAGGCAGGTGTAAGTTCTTCTCTGGAGCTGGGTAGATTAGTTCGTTTTTTTACCCATTCTCATATACTTTATTGATGAAGTTTGTTAACTGTTTTATCGCTCATTAAGAATGTAGTCTGACTCAAGGTTTTATGTTTCCTCTTATTACCTTGGGTTGTTTATCCGATTGTTGGATGGGCAGACTAAGTAGCAGGTAACAGGTAGCTTAAGTGAGGACGGTGTTGCTGTTCGGAGGCGAGCAGGAGGCTGGCGTGCTATCTTTACTACTTTCTAGTATCTGTTTCCGCTGTGTGCTATTTCTATGAGTATTGTAGTAAGGCAAATTGTACAAACACTACTGTTGCTATCCATGTGTAGGGGAAATACTTTCTAATTGTCATGAAAGTTTAATGTTTTTCTGCTTCACTATCACTACCTATTGTATATGTTCTATTATATTTTATCCTTGCGCTGTGAGTTTATGACAGGTTCCGCTTGTGTTTACCTACTTTGATGATCGTCCATAGCTGCCTTGCACATCTTTCAGCGCATTATTCCTCTTGTTTGGTGCGGGGGTTATGGGTGGTCGTCACATTTGGTATTAGAGCTCTTGTCAACGATTGTGGCCAAAGTTCAAAGGCGTAGTTACGTATGAGAGGCGTACTTGTAGATTTCATTTGGATGTTTACTATATATATATATATATATATGCATGTATGTATGTATGTATATATTAGCATATATAGTAGTAGCAGTTGTTTTCCTTTAGCAGTAAATCTTGTAAGTGGACTAATCATTCTATTTTAGATTTAGAATGAGTTGTCAAACCTCTAGGAGTGAGCCTAAGATTGGAAGAGTAGGAGATGGAAGGAGCCAATTGGAGGCATTAGTTGTTGCACCGAAATATCTAGTTATGTTTGGGGCGGCCATGATGGCAGTAGTCATGTTAAGGATGTCGGTTCCAGAAGCGTCAATAGAGCTTAGTGCTCCTACGCAAGTACCCAAAAGGGATTCTATTAAGCGATAGAGGGAATATTCTCCTACAAATGAAGAAACTTTTATTTTCCCCAGTGCTAATAAGAAGAAAAGAAAGAAGAAGAGATTTAAGAAGAATGTCACTTGCTTTAATTGTCAATTCGAGGGTCACTATGCCAATGATTGTGAAAAGCCGAAAACCGAAAGGAAGTGCTTTGAATGCGGCATGCCTAGACATAAGAAGAAAGACTGTCCGGACCTTCCAAAGAATAGGCAACCGGAGGAAGCATGTGTTGTGGAAGCTATTCCAATTTCCTATTGTATTCCTGAAGAGAACTAGGAGAAGTTGTTGTCTGGATGTGCTTCCAGCCAGTGAAGTTGTTTGAGTTCTTTTTGGTACTACAGAATTGTCATCTTTTACCTATAATAAAATTGTATGTTGAATGGGTTCGGAACTTGAAGTTGTAATAGACCTTTAGTTGTAATTGATCTAGTATGGGTTCATCTGCTCTATGCAAGCTTTGTAGTATTGTTGATCATGAATACTCATTTATGAGTGGTTTCTTAGTTGTAACTTTCGCTGAGTTTGAAATCATCTTGGGCATGTATTGGCCTAAGAGATGTGCTACAAAAGTGAGTTGCGAAAAGCTAGAGATGACAATCGGGTATGTGGAAGGGTAGAAGGTGTTAATTTGGAGTAACCCGAAGACGGTGTTCTTATAAGTTGTTATATTCGCTTGTGATTCCACAAGAAGACTTGTCATCTATGCTGATCGCTAATGAGAATGAGGATCTCTTTGACGAGGTCAAAGGGTTGCCGCCGCATAGTAAGATCGTGTTTAGAATCAATTTGGTTGAGGGTTTTAGAACAATCGTTATGCCTCTTAGGCGGATGGCGCCTAAGGAACAGTGAGAGTTAGAGGTGCAAGTTCGTGACCTTTTGGGAAAAGGATTCATTCAGAGAAGCATTTCCGAATGGGGTGCACCAGTGGTGTTTAAAACCAAGGCGGGTGGCTCGTTAAGACTGTGTGTGGACTATCGTGAGCTGAACACGGTGGCTAAGAAGAACATGTATCCGTTACCAAGGATAGATGACTTGTTTGATCAGCTTCACGAAGTGAAAGTGCTTTCTCAGATGGATTTGGCAACGGGATTTCACCAATTAAGGGTGGCTAGGGATAGTGTGCCAAAGACTGCTTTTAGGACACCATCTGGTTTCTTCGAATGATTGGTGATGCCATTCGGGTTGACTAACACATCATCATATTTTGTGGATCTTATGAACAGGGTGTTCAAAGATCAGTTGAACAAGTTTGTGCTTGTGTTCGTAGATGATATTCTAGTTTACTCTAGGAATGAGGAGGAACACAAGACACACTTAAGAGTTGTGTTAAAGATCTTGCGAAAGCATCAGCTAAAAACTAAGTTCTCAAAGTGTCACTTCTGGAAGGATGAAGTGAGATTCTTAGGCCATGTAGTTTCTGGAAATGGGATAGTGGTTGACCCCGCTAAAGTGGCAGCAACCCCGGACTGGGATAGACCTAAGAATGCGACGGATGTTCGGAGTTTTCTTGGGTTGGCAGGATATTACCGATGGTTTATCAAGGATTTCTCCAAGATAGCTGCGCCGTTGACAAGATTGACGAAGAATAACCAAGAGCTCACGTGGGATGCGAAGTGTGAACAAGCGTTCGAAATTTTGAAGGAGAGATTGGTGAGTGCTCGTGTGTTGACTATTCCAAGTGGGAAGGAAGAGATGATGGTACACACTGATGCATGTGGTACTAGACTTAGAGCAGTGCTAATGCAGAAAGATAAGGTTGTGGCCTACGCGAGTCGACAGCTAAAGTCGCATGAGAAGAATTACCCAACTCATGAATTGGAGCTGGCAGCAATTATGTTTACTCTGAAGATGTGGAGATATTACCTGTTGCGAGTTCGATTCGATTTGTTCACGGATCACAAGTCGTTGAAGTATCTTTTCTCCCAAAAGGATTTGAATCTTCGGCAGCAACGATTGCTAGAGTTTCTGGCATCGTATGATTTTGATATAGCCTATGCTCCTAGCAAAGGTAATGCAGTTGTGGAGGCATTGAGTTGAAGACACGCAAGTTTGGGAGCGATGTTTTCGGAATGGAAGAGCCTTGAGTATTTGACAAGGTTTGATTTCAGGCTAAGGTGTGAGTTGGAACCTGAAATGTTGGCAAGCTTGTCGAAAGGATTGGTGAGAGCTAAAAGTGAGATGTGAAGCTTGTCGAGTTTATCCAGAAGCTTTGGGAACCGAGTTGTGCTTAAGTACGGCATATCATCCCTAAACTGATGGTCAGACTGAGAGAGCCAACCGAGTTTTGGAAGATCTTATGAGGGCTTGTGTGTTAAACTTCGGAAGATCAAGGGAGGACCATCTACATCTAGTTGAGTTTGCATATAATAATAGCTACCAGTCGAGCAATGGTATGGCACCGTACGAGGCGTTGTATGGAAGACTGTGCAATTCTCCAGCATGTTGGTTAGAAACTAGAGATAAGTTGGTACTTGGGCCTAAGATGATTAGAGAGACCTCAGGTTGTATCGAGATCATTCGGCAACGAATGAAAGCAGCCCAAGATCGTTCAGAAGAGTTATGCGGATATATATCCAAAAGATTTGGAATTCGATGATGGCAATATGGTTTTCGTGAAGATTTCTCCATTGAAGCATGTGGTTTGGTTCGGAAGTAAAGGAAAGTTAGCTCCTAGGTTGTTGGACCGTTTCCAATAGTGGAGCAAATCGGAAAGCTCGCGTATAGATTGAATTTACGCGAGAGATGTAGAGTGTGCACAATGTTTTTGTGAGTCGTTTTTGTAAATATATTCGCATGATCCAGACGTGGTAGTACCTCCGGAGTAGTACGTCGAACCTTATAGTTGAGTTCGTAGTTATGAAATCTCGTATGCCGCTTCGTGTTATGGAGAATGACACGAAACAACTTTGGGAAAAGACGTTTAATTTAGTTAAGGTACAATGGAGTGGGGATGGTGACGATGTTACTTGGGAGACGGGGGAGAGTGTAAAGATGACCCATCCAAAACTCTTCATTCGTATGACCCATTGATATCGCGCCATCATTATTACTTGTTGATTTTGTTGTTATTTTGCTGTTGTTTAATAGAATTCTGCGTGCTAGGATAAGGCTATGGATGCATGACTTGATGGTTGCTAGTTTGGGTGATAGAATTGGCTTCTCATGGATGATAGGCATGCAGAATTGTTGTGATTGCTTGGAATTTCGGGGGCAAAATTCTTAAGGGGGGAGAATGTAACAGCCCGTATTTTACATATCGGAAGATCGTAAAATATTTTTATTTTATTCCCTGAGGGTTGGATCATTTTCCTCTTTTAATACGTTGCTTATGGGGATGTGAGACATGTCCATAATTTTAACCAATTTTGTTTGTGACCGTTTTTCCCCTATCATTCTTGCATAGGGCATAACTTTTGACTCAGGTCGAATCATTGGGTGAAACCTGTGCCATTGGAAAGAAATTGATGTTTTCCATTCCGTAGAGTGGTTACATTAAGGATTTGGTTCAGCAGTTTGGGAGGAATCGCTGTTTTAAGGTTTTACAGTTTGTTGTTCAGGTTTTGGAGCCTTAGTGGGCTGATTTGGGGAGTCCCATTAGTGGGCTGGTGGAATCCTATAAATAGGGGGTGAGAGTGGAGGGAAAAAGTTTACTTTCCCATTCTCTCATTTAGAGGCCTTGATCACCTTCTTCCTCTAACACTTTTCCACCATTAAACATCCAAATCTTAGGAGAGAAATCATAGATCTACACCATTGGGGGCCAGATCTACATCATTTCAAAGGTGAGTTCATCGGATCGAGGAGTTTGATTCGAATTGCTCGCGGTTCGAATTCATAGTTCTATCATTTTAGCTTATTTTGGCAAATCGGTGAGTGACATGCATCTTTCACATGGATTCAATAAAGCATATGAGTGTTTGTTCATGTTTTTCATCAAGTGCAAGTGTTTTTCCATAGATCTATGCATTGTTAAGTCCATTTTCATATGAATCACCCTATGGTCTAAGTTTGCATGTATAAACAGGTTATTCCTATGCCATTTTACACATTTATGCAAGTTAGATTCGTAATTTAGATCATATATTCATTTATAATGATTTTTGGCGAATTTGCATAAACTGCTGATAATTGTCATTTTGATGTTGTTATGGATTTGTTGAGTTGGTTATCACTGATTAGGATGACTTAGATCAGTTGTTTGAATCGTTGTTATCGTTTGGCGAAGATTTGGTCAAGTTTGGAGCTAATTTGGTCAGATTTAGCTTTGGGTCGTTTTTCCAAGCTTTGGGTCGTTTTTGGAGCTAATTTGGTTAGATTTAGCTTTGGGTCGTTTTTCTCAGCTTTGGGTCATTTTTCCAAGCTTTGGGTTGGAGTTAATTTGGTCAGATTTAGCTTTGGGTCATTTTTCTTAGCTTTGGGTCGTATTTGGAGTTAATTTGTTCAGATTTAGCTTTGGGTTGTCTTTCTTAGCTTTGGGCCGTTTCTCCAAGCTTTGGGTCATTTTTGGAGCTAATTTGGTCAGATTAAGTTTAGGTCGTTTTTCCTTGCCTTAGGTCATTTTTCTTAGCTTTGGGCCGTTTTTCTTGGCTTTGGGTCGTTTTAAGACCTAAGGGGCAAGACCTAAGGAGCAAGACCTAATGTAACAATTGAGAATTTCACTCGATCCGAATCGATCGCTAAACTGGCAAAGACCGTTCGAAACCCTTGATTGTTTTGAGAACACGACAAATCGGAATGCAAACAGTAGAACATTTCATTGCTTATTACAATAATTTCATCAGAATACAAGAATATACAGAGTATGAATAAATATTACACATTCGATAAATATCAGAGATTTACAAATTACAATGCAGCAGAAAATAATACAAAACACAACTGAAAGAGATAAACGGATACAGAGCTTCCCGGATATCGTTCCAGCTGTAAACCAGGATCCTATGAATATCAATCTGCAAAACCAAAACTACTAACTGCCCGTGCGGAAATTAGGGGCACCCAGAGTTTAGGTTAAAACAATAAACTCCAGGTCAGTCATGTGACTGGAGTGAGAACTAAAACAGTTATTTAAAACTTTACTTTAAAATAAAGTAAATCAAGAGACCACGCCGTATATACGGAATGGGTTTCCTCCCAAGAATACCAGTGCATATAACAAAACAGCGCAATGCTTTTTGGAAAAATGAAGCTATTATAAGACCCAGGTCCCACCACACAATGCAACACAAGCCGGAGGATAGGGTTTTACCTTATAATAGCCAAAGAATGCTTGATACGCTAAATTTCATGTTTTATTATTACTATAAGTGTATAGTGTCAAAACAATTTCAATCATAAGTATCAATCATAGATGGCATGGGTACCATATATCATGTCGCCAATACCAGGCTCTACAATCAAAACTGCAAAGTCACGTATTGGAAGTTGAATTTCCATCTGTGAACCGAGGCAAGGGATCGTCCTCACCACTTCGAGACAATCTAGCCCATGTCTTAGGATCAGAGCTCGAGTAAACATTGGATCTTCAGGGCCGGTCCACCGATGTGGATTAAAATGCCTGAACACTACGTTTCCCCGCCCTTTGGGGCGTAAATGAGCCAAATGGCTCCATAGGATCCACATAGTCATTGATATATCCGAGGCGCCTCGCAATCCAACAACCACACAGGTGAAAATAATATAAATGTCAGGGCTGGTAGGTCACTGACACCACCCTAGCTAGAAGGAAACGCATGTCCTCCCCATAGTCCTCTCCCATTTCTGGTTCACACCGGGGTGTGAGGCTCTCGAATTAACGCTACACAAAGCTGTGCCACACAGGAGGTGCTTTGATCATCAACCACAAGACTCTTATTTTCAACAGAAGCCTTGATCATTTGCATCTTAGCATGCCACATAGGCAAACCACTCCATGCAACCGATATTCATCAATCACACAGAATGATATCCAATGTCAGACACACAGTCCATTTACAAGTCCATTCTAGGTCTGAACGAAACCGGAGGCACCTTGTACCTCATATATCCGTCGATCTCCAAGTACGTTTGGACGATCACCAACTGATTCCCTCCTCTTGGGTGTACACCCCAATCAAGATCATCGGTAATTATCCAAACGATGTGAAGACCTCCGGTCTTCGACCACCGTCTTTTCTCGACACCCCTTCGAATCAATTATTCAGAATGGGATAAACCCGGTCCTTCTGAATAACTCGCGTATATAATAAACAAGTGTTACACAAACAAAACATACGCCTCATTCCAATTCAAAATATTCTTTTATTCAAATATTCTTACACTTTGGGAAAGGTTCCCATTAATTTTATCAAAGATAAATTCTTTAAATCTATTCTTTTATCTTCTTTTGAATATCAATTCAAACCAAATTATGGTTTATCCAAACTAGTCGGGATTAGCGAACCTTACCGAAGTAATCACTTGTTAAATTTCCGAACCCCAACCTATTCATCCCATGAAGTAAAACTGATCATACTTCATATCTAATACCACGGTGTTATCGGTAAATTCAATTACCATTTCACGTTCAAATCTAATTAAAGATTTAACTATCGCCTGGAGCAAAACTGGTGATACTCCATTCTCGATCATTTCAATCTAATTAAAGATTCATTTAAAACTCCACTTGGTTTTAGTCTTCCCAAAAATCACTATCAATGATTATTTAACTTGGGAAATCATATCCTGTCTTTAACTGGGTTAAAGAACCAATGTCATTTAAAACACAGTTCACGATAAACCCAAAATCACATTCCATTTACAATGGAATCTTCATGGAAAACAAATCAATATTTATAATCGATATAAACTTCCATATCCGACTAATAATATAAATGGAATAACGGCAAAGCCTTTTAAATTCCAGATATATTAGTTGTCTTCCTCCACAGAAATTCACTTCGATTATTACCAAATCGAATTCCATTCCATTCCAATTTATTTTATTAAATTGGGAAAACTTTACTTTGGAAAATATCCTTTAAATCTTAATAAAAGATTTATAAGTTCCAAATCACATTTCACTGTAAATCGGGTTAAAGAACGAATGTCGTTAAAACATAGTTCACAATAAACCCAATTCACATTCCATTAATTATCGGGTTAAAGAACAAGTGTTATTTAAAACACCATTCATGACAAACCCAAATCCCATTTGATATTAAATACAAGGCTCTGAATAGAAAATATATCGGCTTATATGCAATATCAAATTCTATGACCAACAAATATCGTATTGGAAATAACGATATAAATATATCTTTCAAATTTCCATAACAATATCTGTATAATCATGAAATCCAACATCGAAATATTCCAAAGACAATTTCGATTCAAATCCATTCCAATTCAATTAATGGAAATTCTGGTTACTTTTAAAACCCTTTCAAATCCAATCTATTTTTATCTTTTCAAATATGGAATTTTTCATCCCAAATCTTTCCAAATCATTTCCTATGATTTTACACAATTATTGCTATTTTTAATAATTTTATCAAGGCCCGTACAGTCGATTTCCATAAACGGCCATCGAACTGCACTTACAGCGACCTTTTCCAAATTTGATTTGGACATATTCCAAATCCATCCGTTAGATTTCAAATCTCTAATATTCGTTAGAAAGCTCTTTTCGATACGAACCCAATGGTTCCGATTTTAGGAGAATCCGACGGTCGGATCTCCCGTAATATCCATTCGAAGTCAAAGGTCGAAATTCGCGAACTGCCGCAGGGCGGCGCGTTCTATTCAGGCCATTATATATATAATATATATATTTCGTCTATTTCCTTTCAAAACGTATTTTAAAAATCGTTTTAAATTCGTTTTCAAAACGATTTCAACTTCATATTCAATTTCAAATCAAAATTGAATATTCCATATCATCGATATATAAATGATAATATTTTCAAAACATTATGTTTTGAAATCATTTTCTTTTCGATATTCATTATAAAAATGAATAAAATCGATATAAATACCGTTCACGTCAAAATGGCGCATATCTGATCAACACGGCTTTATATATTCCAATAACCTCGTTATTCTATTCAACAAATGAATATTTTCTTCAACACATGAATTTTCTTTTATTCAACACATGAATATATATTTTATTCAACACATGAATTTTCTTTTATTCAACACATGAATATATATTTTTATTCAACACAAGAATTTTCTTTTATTCAACACATGAATATATATTTTATTCAACACATGAATTTTCTTTTATTCAACACATGAATTTTCTTTTATTCAACACATGAATATATATTTTATTCAACACATGAATTTTCATTTTATAATATTCTTTATTTTCCAAATTGGAATGAGGCCCAATCAATTACCATATAATGTTAATTATATGGATTCCCTACAACACATGTATATAATAGCATCGATAAATAATCACCCATCATCCAGAGTGCACCACACAACTTCATAAGCATTAAATATAAATAATTAACACATTTACAGTCTGTCAACCAATCGATCGACATACAGCTAAATAATTGGGATTAGTGTACGTCAAATATCATCCCAACACCCGTGTGGGGTTTCCAATCAGCAAACACATATTTTTATTTGTGCAGTTGGGCGATGTGTAAAATTTATCGTCCCAATCAATATCAGTCAAATGGGTGTACATAAAAAAATCGTCCGATTTGTTTACAAATATTTATTTTATACACACGTTAAAAATTATATTTTTAACTATAAAATATTTTCAACTATAAAATATTCTATTCCATTACACTTCACACAATCAACTTTCACAACACATCACTTAAACAAACAAGTCATCCATGGTCTGTGGACAACGGGTGTCGGGTGCTGCTAAGCACCGTCTGCATCCTAGTATATATTTCAACTAGAAAACAAATTAAAAGTGAGAAGTTCTCACCAAGAGCTAACCAACTCCGCGACTCTTCATATGTAGGAAATCTCGTCGTGCTCGTCTTTTGTCACTTTCGTCGTCCGTATTCGCTACATATGTAAAAATAATATTTTTATATTCTCTAGTACATAAAAATCATATTTTTATTGTTCTACATAAATAAAAATTATATTTTCAACCTCTTATATAAAGATCGAATTTTTATTTCACTTCATATATAATAAAAATCGAATTTTTACCTTAATGATATCCATATAAACATCGCATCTTTATCATAATGAAAATGTTATAAAAATCGTATTTTTATTTACCTTTCACTCGTATAAAAATCGTATTTTTACTTCGCTAAAAATTGATTCTTTCATGTGTTAAAAATCGAATCATTACACGCTAGAAACCTATTCTTTCTATATATAAAAATCTAATCTTTTCAGTGATAAAAATATAATCTTTTTACAATTTCAAAAATCAAAGCTTTTTATTTCTAAAAATCATAGCTTTTTAATTCTACTATATCTATATAAAACTGATTTCATAAACTCTATATATATATTAAAAACTAATTTTATTTAATTAGAAAAGTTTATTTTAAACTAGCTAAATAAATAAAAGCTCACCATTTAACGTTCAGAAGAGGTCGAAGCTCGCTGGAGGCAGGACAAGGAGCGGCGGCGGGTTCAGATCTGAGGAGGGCTTACTGGCGGTTTTCCTCCTCGTGCGATGAATGGGAGCGATTGAGTGAGGCCTCGCGGTGGTAGGGATCGAAGAACGGAGGGAGGCTCGAAGGAGGGGGGTTGCTTTCCGCGGTGGCGCAGGGATCAGGCGGAGGCGGCGACCTCGCGATGTGGGGTTTCAGGGGGCAAGGGCGCGCCTTTCTGGGTTGGTTCGAGGGTTTGGGGCTCGGGGAAGAAGAAGAGGGGCGGAGGAGGTGGAGGGGGCTCGTGCAAGGCCGGAGGCGGTGTCAGGTAGGGCGGCACTGGCGAGCGAGGGGGGTGCGACGGGAGGTTTCCAGTTTTTCTTTTTCTTTTTGAAATTCGATTTTGATCCACCGGGGAGAGAGAAAGGATATGAGGGAGGGGGTGTGTGAGTTATTATATATAATTATATTATTTTATTTTTATTTTTAATTCTAAAAAGTAACTTCTCCATACGAATCCCGAATCCAACCCACCGACTGTCGTCCCTTGCTAATTACCCTCATCCCAAACACAATGGGATATGTCCCGCACGCTGATTCGACTGTTTCGATCAGTTTTCGTCAAAATCAAAATATAAATCTATATATTGAATTTGAACGCACATTTCAATTTACTAGGGCCACATACCGACTCTAAAATTCCCGAAAAATATTTACTAGCTTCGTATTGATGATACGGTTCTAACAAAACTAATTTCATCAAACTTGAAGACCGTTTGAAAAACGGCCATTTTTTGGTCGATCCAAATAGACTGAAACTTTTAAAACACGTTTTACTTCGCCACGCTCACATATTGATTCGAAAAATCATGAATTTTGGAATCTAGCAATAATTCGAAATCCCGGACCCAACAAAAGTGGTTTCGTCAAAAACAGAGATCGTTTGCAAAATTTCCATTTTTAAGGGCTATATTTTCTATAACGACTATTCTGAATTTTCATCTGGGCATAAATTTTTATTCCCGCTATGAAATTTCAAATTTTCGGATTCGTTGGAAATATATTCTCAAATAGATTCTAATATTTTTGGTTTCGCTAAAATCTGGTTTATTTTGAATCCTGTACATTCATGTGAAATTTGAAATCGAATTTTCGAGCTACCCCGCCATTTTCAATTCCTTTTAAAAATAAATATTTATATTCTAACGACGATCTATATAAATATATATACTCTAACTCTATTCAAAATAAATTTCTCGTCGTTATTATTTAAAATAATTCATTTTAAATAATAAAAATTCGCTAAAATTGCCAAAATAAAAAATTTAAATTGGCTCGGATTTCCGGGTTATTACAATCTTCCCCACTTAAAACTTTTCGTCCCCGAA
>JASFAX010001742.1:0-49088 GCA_030737875.1 Allium sativum | reverse complement strand
TCAGGTTCCCTAATGAATCTTAAGAAGCTAAGCATGATAAATCCCAGAATGTATGTGTCCTACTTGACACCTAACACGAATATCTCTCAAACCCCAATCACAAACAGATGAGTCATAACCCTTATGGATTTGGGTCTACAGTGTAATCAGAAACAATACTAGTATTAAAGTGCAGAGTATTGATTACAGAATCAAAATGCCTGAATCAGAAAGAGTTTTAACTCAATAATCAGATAAGGAAATTAAACCTTCTACTTAAATTTTCTTATTTCTACCCTATATACCAGTCCCTTGAGAATTCGCCTGTCCTCCAGAAGTGGGTTCTTCCCTCTGCTCTTGCCCTCGTTTCTTCGGGAAGTCCCTAGTGAAGTGTCCCATCTCACCACAGTTGAAGCAAGTGCCCTTCCTTTTTCTGCAATCCTTGTTCAGATGAGTCGAGCTTCCACAAGTAAAGCACCTTTTCCCCTTCTTATCTTCAGACTTCTCATCCTTCTTTTGTATTTCCTTTTTGGGACATGCTTTCTTATTCTATGATTCTTCCTTCTTTGTCTCTTTCGGGCCCTTGTCTTCCTCGTGCAGTAGTGCCATGTCCACCAATTTCTCGTAAGTCGCTCCCATGGGTACATGGGTCATGGCTAGGATGTGCAGTGGCTCTTTCAATCCTTTAACAAAGCAGAGAGCCTTTTTATGCTGAGTGTTGACTAAATCCAATCCGAACCTAGCCAGTTGGTTGAACTGATTGACGTATTCCTTAACCGTCATACTTCCTTGCTTAAGAGATAAGAACTTTTCTAGTTGTAGACTTCGTTCAGCCTGTGATAGGAATTTTGTCTCAAATCTTGTTCTGAAATCCATCCATGTTTCAACTGGCCTCTTGGCGTTAGTGACTTCCCACCAATAGGAAACTTCGTCTTTGAGCAGCCATACCACCAACTGTACCTTCTGCCTATCGTCCACCTCGAAGATAACGAATAGATCCTCAGTTTCTTTGAGCCAGTCCCTCGCTTCTACGAATGATTCAGTTCCCTTGAAATCCTTTCCACCCATTGCCCTAAAATCTCTACAAATCTTTGAGAAAGCAATTGCACGAGGAGGGGGCGGAGGAGGGGGACCATTTGCTGGACCTGCTGCAGCGGTCCTAGCCTCAAGATATTGACAAAACCAACCGGGTACACGAACACCCTCTGGTATCTCAGATGCTTCAGACATGCTGAAATGAAAAAGGAAAGATTCAATACAAAAAGGACTGAAGGAAAGATATATGGCTCTTGGGGATCATGTTTTTCAAAATAAGCTTTATTTTTGAAAATACTTCCTTTCAGAACCTTTTTGAAAATAGTTTTCAAAAACTTTACCCAATCTGGTAATCTTCGCTCTGATACCAAGTGTAACACCAATCCTCCGTTAAGGTCACTCACAAAGGGAATGCCTTAACTTTGGTGGAGCATTTTAGTAAACAGAACAGAATCTTACAAGACAGATAAAACAGTTCTTGAAAAATTTATAACTTTATTTCAATAGAAACCGAAATAAGCTTGGTTACATCCTTTCAAATCACAATATCAGAATTCAAGTACAAAATATCAGTCTTGTACAAAAGCCTTCAGAATGCATAGTTTAAAATCATAATCCCCACAGAAGAAGACAAGCCATACTTTAAGCACTTCAAGCGGAAGAAAATCTGTATCAAGCTAGAGTATTCCCTCCTTAGAAAACCTTGGGGGGGGGGGAACGGAAGAAAAGGGGCGAAAACAATCAAGGTCGGACATAAAGTCTGGCAAGTCCAGTGATTTTCAGTTATGAACAGATAATAATAACATGACATGAAAATAAAACTGGATGAGAGATAACCGTAAAAGGTATAACAGAAGAACAGAATGATATAAGCTATTGTTTTACACTTCTCTGCACTAATACTTGTATAACAGAATTAGGTGTCACCCTAATATCTAAACTGAAACAGAAGCCGGTACAGAATAATTTCCATAGAAGAGAGTGCTAGTAATGGGCCTTTACCACCCCAACAGAAACGGACGGAAACAGAATGCTAATAATTGGCCTTTACCACCCGAACAGAAACAGACAGAAACATAATGCTAATAATGGGCCTTTACCACCCGAACAGAAACAGACAGAAACAGAAACAGATTAATCCCTACGAAAACAGAATGTAGAATTAGGTGTACACTAGTGATTGGGCCTTTACTACCCGAACAGACGGTACCACGCAGAAACCGACGTTTGTTGCCACCCAACAGAAACAGACGGTACCAATAGAAACAGACAGAACTTAGTGTACCCTAAAACCCTACCCCAAGCGATCGGCTCCCTAATACATAAATACCCTGTGTCGGCCCCACAGTAGGGTGTATCACTCCCTAAAGTGACAACCAATTGGCACAGACCTATTTACAGATGTCATGGCATCTTACATCCACAGAGGCAGGCAGGGATCCATGCACGCACATGACCCGGTTGGAACGCACCATCAACACCCCTCGCCATTATCAGAATGAACCACTTACAATTAGTTCAGTAAGCGTGCCCGGACCCTACCTACTGTTGGGTCAAAGTTTTGATACCAGAAAGGGTTACTGACTTATATGTGTCCCAAACAACAGATGACACAAGTAATTTCCCTCCAAACCTTGTGTCCCCAGACTAACAGATTTCAGATTAACTTGTTTACAAGTTCAGACATACAGAATTCAAATCAACCAGTTCATAGACAAGTTTTCAGACTAACGGATCAGATATACAGATTTAACAGACTTACCGATTAACCAGTTATAGATTAACAGACTTACAGATTTGTCTAACTTTGAAATTGGGCCTACAAATTCACGGAACAGATTTATTAAATTCATCAGTCTATTGGGTTTAACCCTATATGCCCAACATGTTTTAGACATCATATTTATCTCAGATTTTCATTAATTAAATATTAATGCCCAGACCTCTCACATTAGACTGACAGTTTGCGGCTACTGGTTAGGCCGGTTGGTTCCGGGCAGATTTCTGCCGCAAACTGAGCCTAACCTTGGGTTTCAAGCACGTTATGGCTAACTTCTCACATTAGAACCTATTGTATGCGGCCACTGGATGTGCCGGACGGTTCCGGGCAGAATTACGTCGCAAACTCATTCTAACCTCGAGTTAGCCATGTTTATCTTTGCGGCCAATTAATTAATAATTTACCATTTATGCCCACGCCTAATATACATGTCAATTATTCATAACTATAGCCAATTCATATTATGTCAAAAACAGACTAATTATATCAACTCAACAGATATAGCAGATTTTTCAGATTAGGCGACTTAACGGATTTAGCAGATTAAGCGAACTAGCAGATTTAAAAGATAACAGATTAGGCATCTCAACAGATTTAGCAATTTACGCATCTCAACAGATTTAGCAGTTTAGGCATCTCAACAGATTTAGCAGTTTAGGCATCTCAACAGATTTAGTTTAGCGGATTTGGCATTTACAACAGACTTAGCAGATGACAGATTTGGCAAATGAACAGATCTAGCAGACTAGGCAGTACAGCAGAACTAGCAGATTAAGCAATATAACAGAACTAGCAGATTAGGCAATATAATAGAAATAACAGATTAGGCAATATAACAGAACTAGCAGATTAGGAAATATAACAGAACTAGCAGATTAGGCAAATACAACAGAACTAACAAATTAGATAAATATAACAGATTTAATCATTCCTTAAAGTTTCACAAACATATCTTGCCTAATTATAAATTTGGCCTAAGTTTGCATGCCTAAATAGTTGTCATGATTCACACTATGATTATATACCCCACGTTTGCATTGAATTTACATGTGACAGGTTATGGTCATAATTTACATGTCCCAATTTAGTTCAACTTGCCTAGTACAAAAGATTCACATATAAATTATACCAAATATAGCCATCGATTTCAATGCATGTCATATATTCAAAAATCTCCTACTTAGGTGTTATTCACATTTGATAGTTATCAAATCTTAATATAGATCTTCACATATAAGTCATATTCTCTTTCATGAATAAACAATATACCCAACAATCTAGTTATAACAGGTCTTAATTCAAAATATGTGTTATGTCCAATGTCTCAAGTCGTATGTTAACATACCATGGTTCCTCTTCTTCCAATTCACAGAATATGCATAGATCTAAATCTAGTTTACAGCCTATGTCCTTTTTCTTAAATTAGTCACAGATTAGCCATGTCCAATTATGCCACATTCATTATTTGTCCCACACATTTTAGTGTTCGTGCGTAAATCTCTTAGGAGATTCGCGCAGGCTCGTAGTAGCCTGGCTATAGAACAGAAAGAAGAAGAGATACAGAATAAAATAGATCAGAACAGAACATACACAATCTCAAATTCAGATTTACAATCATGTCAAAATCAGAATTAACGTTTATATTGGAAAATAAATGTACTTTCCTTCCGTGGTTAAAGAAAGAACTTTAATTTGTTGTAGGAGCTTTAATCTCTAGTTTGATTGAGCTTGGAGGCTAAGAGAATTGCTTAGAGAGCGGCGGCCATGATTAAGAGGGAGTCCAACAACATTTGGATGTAAGAATGTTTTGTTATCCATTAGGTTAGGTCTTAGGATGTATTTATAGGTGTAGGAACTCATTTAGGCCCTCAGATTAACCCTAGAACTCATCAGGTCCATCCAAACACGTCACGGCCCCCAAAATCGCACACACACACACACACGCACCAGGTTCGACTAGGGAGGTCGAACCCTAGGTCGACTGCCCAGTCGACCTGGTCTGGGGGGTCGACTGCCCAGTCGACTCCCCAGTCGACCTGGGTCTGGGTGGGTCGACTGCCCAGTCAACTCCCAAGTCGACCTGGGTCTGGGCGGGAAATTTCCCGCACAGTCTATTCAGGGTTTGAAATTCGAATTTTGAATTCGAATTCGAGCTGTTTTGAACTCTGAATATTTTTGAAACTTCGGAGGGTCATATCTCCCTCATACGGACTCCGATTCTTGCAAACTCGGACTCGTTTCCAAGCAGAATTTTGAGACGAACGCAATGGCGCAACCCATTTTCCTTGATTCTTATTTTAAAAATTAATTATCCTCTGATTTGTTACTTATAAGTTCATAGAAAATACGGGGTTTTACACCTAGATGTACAAAAAGTCGATTTTAACCTCAAACCTCATCAACCAGAAAATGACAAAAATCGGGCAGGCAGCATGGATATGTGGGTCGCGCCCATTAGGGTGTATTGTCACCATCTAGAGAATATTCATATTTGTTACTTCTTTTCATTTCTGTATCTCGTGGGAAAACGGTAGCTGCGCAGCCGTGAGGTGATAATATATTCGATACACTCAAGAGTAATGAGTGGTCGGTCATGTGTGGCCGAGTTGCAAGACGTTCTTGTTGAACCCAGTGTATTCACCTCTAGAGATACACTATCGGCAGGTGGTCCCATACCTTGTCATAGTCGGAATCCAATCTCCAATAAGCGCCCGCGGTTTTGATTGTATACTATATATGTGGAGCGTGAGATGCAAGCGTTCTGCTAGATTATATTTACTTGTATTTAGACACTATTATAATATCAGAATAAGATATTTATTTCAAAGTGTTTTGGGTTATAGTAAGGTAAAAATCGTCTGTGTTTATGTGTGGGCTGGTCTTACTATTATCCTTTTGTTTTGAAAGGATTTCAAAGTTAAACAAGTTGTCGTGTTTTGAATTTATCACTGAAAGTATTTCAGACTGATCCAAGTGAATTTTTCTTTTCTTCTAATATGCTCGGGTCAGACCGAGTTTATTATCAGGTTAGGTATCACTTGGAGCTTCAGAAGAGAAGTTGAAGTCGAGACGTATTCCATATATTCACTGATACCTGTTTATTTCCGCTGTGTGATGTATTGATATGAATGTATACTTTGATGCTATAATCGTATATGTATACAGTTCTTTTTGTATCAAGTATTATTGATTATTATATTTTGTCCATTCCGCTGTGAGACTCTGATCTTCTTATTCTTCTATTCTAATCTATCTTTTCTCACCCTCTAGCTTCTTTCTATTAGCTTTTTGGGTTTTTCGATACTTGAGTTTGGACACGAGGTGTATTTGTGTCTTGGTTCGAGTGTCGAAATTCCCGGGTCGCTACAATCTCCCAAACAAATTGATGGAAGGACTTAATTCATCTGCAGTGAGCACTCCAAGTGCTTGAGTGAACTCAGGAAACAAGTGGGTTTGGGCATGCAATTCGGTATTTGAGTTAACTTTTCGCTCGCTGGTCTGTCAAAATCCAGGCTAAAACCTTGGTACATTCTTAAACCTCAATTGTCTATTAATTAAATTATTATAAATGGAACATGCAAATATAATACTGTTGGGTTGAATTTGATTAGGATTCGTCGTGGACAAGGGTCGAGTTGGAATAATGTGTTCTGGTATGGGAAATTTCCAAAAATTATTTATATACATACACATATGTATGTATATAAATAATTTAGATGCAAATTCGTCACTTTCAGATGTTGAGTTGCTTCGATTCTGCAATAGTCATAATCATCTTCTTTGCCTCAAAAAGGTGAGTTTTTCTCACTCACAAACTAGCCGATTATTAAGTGAATTAAACACTAGAGATGTTGAATGAAATGTTAGGGTGCTCTAGATTTGGTTGCTTTGTGATTGTGCATGTGTGACACACACTTATTTCATATAACACATATGGATGTATAGTTGACATGCTATGATTTGCAAGTTCCCCCTTAGATTAACAACAATTATGGGTTGAAATGATACATACCCGAACCCCTTTTGTATTCGAATCGATTTGGGATGCGGGTTGAAATGATACTTACCCGGGATTCGAATATTTTAAAGACCGGATTGAAATGAAAAATATCTGAATCACTTAACCATAGGGTAGAAAATTTTATATGACGCCGTGGTCAATAAAATGAAGTATTTTAAAATATTCTATCGATTTTATAAGAAAAATTTCTTTATAGGATAAAGAAAAGTTTAAAGGAAATTTTGTTCAAATTTTGCTTGAATTTTATACGAGAGCCAATTTGTATTAAAATAAATTTTAAAGGGACTTTTGCAAGTTAATACTTAATTTTAATTTATTTAAATAAATTCTTCATAACTTTATGTTCATATAATAAATTTAATAATATGATAATTCTTGAATTTAATGATTTAATGTAAAGATTTATAAAGACTTGATAAATGTTTGCAAGACTTATTTGACATATGATTGTCGAATGAATTTCGCCATGTGAATGTAAGAAGGATTTTGTCAAAATGAAGTGTTTAAAGTTCAAGTATATGAAAGAATATGATTATTTAAATCATGGTAAATACGGGTTTGGTTAACAAGTTAGAATTTAATAGATCATATTTGATTAATAACTAATGTTAAAGTGGTTGGGGATTATTATATAAATGGATATGTGAATTTCAAAGCAAACAATGACTTGAGAATCGTTTTAATCATGAAGCATTGAAATTGAACCAAATCAAAGGAGTTTGATTTAAATGTGCAATCTAGTTGGAAAAGAAATTGTAAGACATGGATTTATAATTGGATTGGATTAATATTACTTGAATAGAACTGAAATTTCATAAAAGTAATTTTCCGTATTACTTGATTTATAAATATTCTTTTAATTTGATTACTTTAACCATATGTATTTTATAACTATTTTCCAACAATATATCTATATAATTTAATATACGTGTACTTTTTTCAAAGTTAACTTTTCTAAGTTTATCTATTTTATTTTTATTTCATTTTGAATAAATTTATGTCCAATCCAGTCTAGTGAATCCAAGGGTGAATATCGTTTTTTAAAATGCTAATAGAACCATTTATAAATGATTTGGGGTAATTGATTTGGGGGCAAGACTTGAAATAAATCGATCTGCGGTACTTGGATATGATTTCAAATCTAATGGCCACAGTGTGAAAAATGTAAGCGTTCAGATGTTAAAGAGACTTGAGTCGGTAAGTGGCATACTCTCTGTTAGTGCCGATACCACTTTAACAACTGTGTACGTGATAGAGTATTCGGAACGAAGCAGAATGGCTTGGAAGCGACTTCTAGATTGTAGATGGCGAACGACGACGAAATAGCCTTGAACTTGGGGTCATAATTAAAATGACTAAAACAGAAGCCATGCCCGGGTTAAGTGAGGTAGCACCTCTGATCGAACGCGCTTCTTCAATACTCTCTCTATTACTGTTGCGATTGATTTAGGTGCACATTTTTGATTATGGGAGTGCTGTTCGAGGTGTGCGGTAGTGGCTGCTATGTGTTACCACCGGCCCGGGAGCCGCAATCCGGTAGAATCCTACCGTGGGTATTCCTCATGTGCCATGTCATATTATCCTTATCGAGCCCCTATGATTTTGATTTGTATCGTACCTATGGAGTTCCCTCTAATGCCACCGTGTTAGGCTGGGTTTATGGTACTGTATAGACTACGGTATTATAAACGGTGTAAGGGTAAAAATGTAATCCCGCTTACGCAATTTTTATTATGTTTACTATATTGGATATACATTAGGATAATAGCGTACTATTATATAGATATTAGTTTCATGGATCCTTAGAGGATGAAATCCTAAACATCGTTTATGTTATTGTACATTTCAGTGAACACTTCATTTGAGTTAATTCACAATATGCGACTGTTTGTCCTGACTCGGGTATTTTGTTGTTTTATTTCTTGCAAAATGCCCGGGTCAGACCGAGTATTTCAGTTGGAGATATATCTATTAGAGCTTTAGTTTTGTTGGAGATCCAGCAATCCATCTACCATGTCATATGCAGTTATGCTCATCTCTTCTTATTACCAAGCATTAGTACGAGTTTATATTCATTCTTCCGCTGTATCTATATTTATTTCTATACTCTGATATTATGTAAATTTAAAGATTTTATATAAATTTTACTTCCGCTGTGAGATATTCTATGTTCTGTATCTATGATTCTGTGATGATTTGTATTTTAACTTCATAAGCACTAACAATCTGTCCTTTTGAATGGTTTGAGTTGGTTTAATTACCGACTTGAGGAGGTCAAAAAGCCAGGTCGTTACAAATGGTAACAAGGGCGATGACTTTCTGAAATTTGTTTACAAAGGAAATCGAGTGAAATAAATTAAAGTTGGTAAAGTGTTCTTTAAAGGAAATTATAATTTTACAAACAAGGTTTGTAAATTGAAGCGAAAAGCTATGCGATGAGTGAAAAACGGGTTTTACGCAATAAATAGGATTTCTGAAGAAGGTGGTTAATAAATTTGTAAATAAAGAGGTTTAAACCTAAAAACTCAAATTTTGATAAATTTACTTAATAATGAAGTTAAGTAAAAGAGATTTCCAAACATAAGGTATGGTTTACAAAACCATATGTTGAATGATAGTAGATAAAGTTAATTATTAATATCGGGTTTTGAGTCACGAACCTCTATCTATCTTTAGATAAGAACATTGTCAATCAAGGTCCAAGAGATAATAAAATACCCTAACTTGAACGATTTCACTATTATCGAAAGATGTTATTAGTTTTGATGGTAAAGGAAGTGAAAAGAGATTTTGTAAATAATTCCATACTAAAGGAAAATGCAAAGGGATTTTGAAATATGCTCATTGCGGAAAGACGAAGTTTATGTGTTGATTTTAAATGGAAATAAGAGAATATAGAGTGTTTTGAAAATGAAATTAGATTTGGAAATATAATTATAATTTCCATAAGAAATAATGTAAAGTTAAAATTAACCGTTTTGGTCATAGTATAAGAATACGTCGTTTAATGTTATTTTGGTGCAGATAAGATTTTGCAATTAAATTATATCGATTGATTAAAAGTATATATAATGATATTCCCAAATAATGAAAATAAAAGTGGCTCTTGTGAAAAGATGAGGTTTTGAAGATATTTATGCTAAAAAGAAAGACGAGGGTTGATTTGTTTTCAAGTAACAAAAACAAAAGATATTAGTTGAAATGAATTATAGAATCAATTTTAAACCGATATAATGGTTATAAATAAATGGTTTGAAATGAAAAGGCCTGAATTACCGAAATACTAATTGATACTGTTTGAGTTGATAGTTAAAACGCCAATTATCAACGTATATTGTTTGGACCTTTTGACGAGTTAGTTCGAAGAGACCAGGACGGGGACTAGACCCAAAAGCACTTCCAACCAACTGTGCTTTCGCTACTAACTTGTAGGTATACAAAGATGGAGCATTGGAGACCGTTGATCATCATGAGCGGAAAAACTACTCGTTAAATCTATCTAGTTTGACCACTGGAGTGATTCTGACTTGTGATTCTGTCGTGATTGAAATCTTCAGATTGCAAGGACTTCTCGCTTCTGATCCTTAGGGCGATTCCTATATAGGATGCGGTAGGAGGGTGCCTTCGGTTCATCCTATTCCTGGATGACTTGTATTGACGAATGTATGGCAGAAAATTTCCTGAAATATCACGTACGTTGATTTTTACAAATATACCCAGTTTGGTGGAAGAAAATTCTCTTTGCTTAACACACAAGAGTATATTTGTAGACATCAGTTAGTGATTTGATAGATCTGACGATGTAGCATTCAAAGACATGAGATGTTCTCCGAAAGATAAACGTGACCTCAAGCCTCATAATCAGGGAAATGACAAAAATCGGGTAGGCAGCATGGCTAGTTGAGTCGCACCTAAGCAGGGTGTATTGTCACGTGATCTAGAGAAAATTCATTTGTTTCTTCTTTCGTTTCTGTATCGTCGAAATACGGTTGGACGGTCGACAACCATGGGTGATAATACATTCGGTCCACTCAAGCTAAATGTGTGATCGGTCATGTGAGGCAAGGTTGCAAGATGTTCTTATTAAACCCCAGTGTATCCCCTCTAGAGTACACTGATCGGAAGGTAATCCTATACATTGTCATAGTTGGAATCCAATCTCCAATAAGTGACCTACGGTTTTTGATTATATAATGAATATGTAGAGCGTGAGATGCAAGCGTTCTGCTAGATGGCTATTTATTTGGGATTTTATAGACACTATTATAATATCATTGTATTTTTGATATATAAAAAATGTTTTGGGTTATAGTAAGGTAAAAACCGTCCATGTTATGTATGGGTTGGTCTTAATATTATCCTTTACTTTCAACAAGGATTTCTAAAGTTAAGCAAGTTGTTTGTCATGTTAATTTATCACTGAAAGTATTCTAGACTCATCAAGGTGAGTTTTGCTTTGCTTCAAATGTGCTCGGGTCATACCGAGTATATTTCCAGGTTAAGTTTCATTTAGAGCTTCAAAAGGAAAGCTGGAGTCGAGACGTATAGCCATATTTACTGGTATTATATTATTCCATTGTGTGTTGTATTGAAATATATGTACACTCTGATATTGTAATCATATATATATATATATATATATATATATATATACAGTTTCTTTTTGTAAAGCATTTTGATATATTATATTGTGTCCATTCCGCTATGAGACTCTGATCTTCTTATTCTTGTATTCTAATATTCCTTTTTTTTTTCTCTTCTCACCCTCTGACTTCTTTCTATTAACAATCTAAGATTTGATACCCGGATTTTTGGCAAGTAATGCAAGGTTAAGTATTATTGTCAAAAATCCGAGTATCGAATTTTTCGAATTGTTACAAGTGGTATCGGAGCACAAGGTTTAGTGATAACCTTGCCTCTGTGGCATAACTCAATAGAGAAGGGGATAGAAATACCCTTGATTGAGTTTGAGTGTATATATATACGAGGGCGCGTATTTTGTAATTCTAATATAAATTTTTTTTTTTTTTGACCTAATATAGTTTATAAGAAGGTAAAATTAATAATTTTCTCAAATTATTATTTGATTTGAATAAAATACAAAATTTGTATGAAGTTGGAATAATTTCAAATAAGAAATGATAATTTTAATTTGACTTATGTGAGTTAAAATGAATCCTATGAATTGGTACTAAAAAAATCAATAAAATTTAACTTGTGAAAGTGAATGAAACCAAAAGAAATATTTGGAAATCAGTTGACTATATGGCCGAAATTTATTGCATGAGTATGGATTCAAAGTTGGATAAGTGTGATTGAAATCAGTTTTGATTATATGAATTAAATAGTATAAGATTTTTTTGGAATGGATAACTAGAGTGTTGAATCTAGCTGCCATAGTTATAAAACTTGTAAATCTCATTTAAATTGAGAACAAGTGCAGAGCTAATATTAATTAAATCTTAGAGCTGCTTCAGTCCAGTTTGATTAGTTCTGCATAATAATTGAGCAAACTCGAGTATAGTTTATCGCTTATCGCATAATAGCGCTCGCAAAAAAGATATGCCTATGCAAAATATAAAATATTGGTTTTTGAATTGGATTATCCAACCATGTGGGTCGATGGATTTATTTTTGTTCCTGCATTAATGTAAAAGTCCCTCTGTATAGGTTAGACTATGCCAAAATTTATCCAAAATTTAAAGTGTTAGAAAAATTTGAAATCTTTATGGAAATTTTTGGAAATTGTTTAAAAAAAGAAATTTATTGGTTTTCGATTAAAACTAATTGGTTTGGTTTAAAAATTTGGAGGTGAAGTTTTTAGTTAATTGGATTTGGAACTGTTACTGGGTTCGCAATATTTTTCCTATCTTAATAATTTCAGGGACGAAATCACCCAGATTTATAACTGTTTAATTTAACAATTTGAAATTAGTTTTAGATTTCGTTTGGAATTTAAATAACTTGAATTCAATAATTTAGAATATTTTATTAATATAAATAAGAAAACAATTCCAAAATAGTCGGAATTAGCATGATTTGTAAAATATCAAGAATTGGCAATATAAAGGGATTTATTGGGTTTGATTTTGAATTATACTAAAAAGTTCGTTCGTTAAACGACATTTGGACGTTTAATTTATAATTTAACAATAAACGAATGCGTAATGTTGCGGTAGTTCGTAATATAACGTTTTGAACTTTAATTGGACATGCCGGATCCAATATAAGTCAGAATTCTTTGAAACAAGGAACATCCAAATCTATTGGATAATATTTTCTCTAATGATAAAGAAAATTATATATATATATATTGTATGAATTGGCTGAATTGCATGTTAGTTTAATTTAATGAAATCAAATCGTTATTTTAACGATTATTTTCAATTGAGGTAACTTGTAACAACCCATATTTTAATAAAGTGTGATAACTATAAATCAAGGCAGAATTAATTTTTAAGTTAAGAATCAAAGGCAACGGGTTACTCCATTACGTTCGTCTCGAAATTCTGCTTGGAAACGAGTCCGAATTTTCGAAAATCGGAGTGCGTATGACCAAGTTATGGCCCTCCAAAGTTTCAGAAATTTTCAAAGTTCAAAACCGCTCGAATTCGAATTCAAATTTCGAAATTCAAACCCAGAACAGACAGGGTGGGAAATTTCCCGCCCAGGATCAGGTCGACTGGGTGGTCGACCATGTAGTCGACCTGCCCAGGACCAGGTCGACCATAGTGTTGACCTGGTAAGCTGAACCCATTTTTGGGTCAGGACACATTCTGATGTACCTGGTTCGATTTAAGTCTAAATTCGTGGCCATGTCCCTATCTAAACAACCCCCCTAGCCCCCTTCTCTCTACACATTTTCTCTCTAACCTTATGCTGCTCGAATTCTGGTTGAAAATTTAGAGAAAGGGACTTCTTCTTCTACGACGAGACTACGTCTAGAGAATTTGCTGATTTGGGGGATTTCTAGTGATTCTACGTCGCCTCTTTTATTCTCTAATTCTCCAACCACGATCTATAAGCCCCAGTTACTTTTAGATCTAAACTTTAAATTTAATATGGACATGTTGTAAATTGTAATTGAACCTAAGTGACGATTATTCTGGATTTATCATTGTATATCTTGAATCTATCATTGTATATTTTGGATCTACTTTTGTTCACCATGGATCTATTATTGTTCATATTGGATCTATTATTATTACCCACCTTGAACCAAGTACCATTCATCTTGAATCTTGACTTTTGGGTAAATTGCTATGAAATTGACTTGGGAACTATTCATGTTGTGAAACTAAACCCCTCATGTCCATGATGTTAACATGCCTATGATGTTGAATTAGTTGTTGTTTACAAGTTTGGGGTTATTATCTTATATTGACTGCTACCATTACTATCACTCTATTTTGCTAGATTTGATATTTGAGACCACTATATCATATGCCAATATTGTGGTAATCATTTATCTCAAATTGTACCATGCTTGACTTGTAATCACCTTTGCCACCTTATGCTCGTTTCTTTATGTTATTCCGTAATTAGATTTAATTGTATCGATTCAAATTTACGTGCGATGGGAATATGTTTTGGGTAGTTTAGGCAAACTTGAACTGGCTATGAATTTGACATGATTTGACATGAAATATGACATGAAATTATACTTGAAAACTTGAACATGGACATGACACTTAGATAAACTTGAAAATGGCCAACTCGAGGTTGGGTTGAGTTTGCAGTGTAAATCTGCCCGGAACTGCCCGACAAATCCAGTTACTGCAAACAATAGGATCCAATGTGGGTAGTTGGTCATATTGCATGTAAAACCCGAGGTTAGACTATGTTATGGTGTAAACCTGCCCGAAACCACCCGGAAAATCCACTGACCACAACAATTAGTCTAATGTGAGAGGTTGGGTGCATTAATGAATTAATGCCACATGATAGGGTTAAGTCATGAACCACTTGAAAATACTTAACCAACTTGATACAGGATTGGATAGGGTTAAGTCATGAACCACTTGAGTATACTTAACCAAATTGATACAGGATTGGATAGGGTTAAGTCACGAATTTAAATGACATCACTTAACCCATTAGAAACTCTAGTTACGCGGTCCTTTTCAGCAGTGACCCACTTAGAAGTATCACGATACCCTGGGACTAGGCAGGGTGGGGCACGATTACTGGGCTGATTGTAAGCGACCAGAACGACGACTGAGTTGGTGCGCCATTGTAGGTTCAGGAAGACTATGGTCGTGCACGTAGTCCGGAGTTGAAAAAAAGCAGGCATTGGGCACCCGTAGGTTTACACTGTGCGTGCTTGATTCGTTTCGATGGTTGGCACCCTAGGACTTGATACACCCTAGGGTGGACCTAGCACAGGTGACTACATTTCATGATAGGGTCGTATGACACAGACATATGGCGAGCTAGAATCTTGTAGGGAGCCGACCGATTAGTAGATCGTACTGTAGGACCAGGTAACGGGTCATTTAATGATATTGGGCCAAGGGATCATTTCATGGTTAATACTTGACATGGGTAAAAATACTAGTACAATTGGTGCAGCGAATCTAGAATATGCGATGCTAGACTTGACTTATGTTGTTATCTCAGTTATCATACCGATCCTGTTATTATCCTTATGTTTAATTCCAGTTTTCACATGTCATGTTACCTTTACTAGTTTATATACTGAAAGTCCCTAGGGCTTACCAGTCTTTACGACTGACCCTTTTTCTTTCGCCCCTTTTTCTTTCGTTCCCCCCCCCCCCCCAGTTTCTCAGGGAGGAAACTCTAGCTCTTAGCTTGGATCTAGCTTGCTTTCTGACAGCTCATGTATGGTTTGGTCTTGAGCTGTGCTATATCTGCACTACTGCTATTTTGGGGAATAATTTACTATTGTTATTTTGAGTTTATGCTTCTTTAGAACTTGGTGTAATGAAATAAACTTGTACTTTGGATATATGAGGTTTTGGCTCTTTCCACGAAAGTAATGAAATTTGGTTTTTATTTCTAACGCTGCTTTATTTATGTTCTGTCTTGTGATATCTCTTTGTATGTTTACCTAGATAATGCTCCACCAAAACTAGTGCATTCCCTTTGTGAGTGACCCTAGCAGAGGTGGAGTGTTACATAACTTACCTCGATGGTTACGTTTATAATAATATAAACGTATTAAATTGAAATATGGATGTTTTGGCTTGCTATTATTGTTGACTGTTGAATATTATATCTGTTTACTAAAATATATGATGTTATTTTGATATAACTTATTTGGATGTAGGGAAAAATAGGTTGGAAGGATTCAACTAGATTCCTCAAATTATTGTTTATTTTCATATTACAATTATATGAACTTGTTTGACCAATATGATTGGATGATTGACTTGATTATTGATTGTTTGATATTAACCAGTGAGTAGTATTGGTTGGATAATTGGCAGCAATTGACCCAAAAATATGTCTTTTTATAAAAATTGATTTACTGTCAGGTGAATCAACAAGAATGAAGTTATAAAATTATTTTATAACTGAAGATATATTTTGAAATATTTTATTTTGAATAAAAAGTTATATAAAGGGAATAAATATTTATTATTATTACAGGTAATTATCAATTGATTTTATAAATCAAATATTGATGCTAATAAGTTTATCTGAATTCTCGCGAAGGTTTTTCAAGAAATATTCTTCCAAATATTATGGAAAGAGCTTTTAGAGCTAAAGTATGGTTTTAATGAATGATTTTAAATAGTAAGAGCCTGAGCTTCCAATATACTTGATTGTACTGTTTTGAGATTGATAGTTAAAACACCAAACTATGAATGACATAATTTATTGGACCTTTTGACGTGTTGTTTCGATGAGACCGAGATGTCAACTAGACCCAAAACCATTACGAATCAATGTTGCGTATGAAACTAACTTGCAGGGAATAAAGATAGAGGAATCGAAGACCGTAGATCTTTACAAAGCGGAACTACTACTTTTAATCTCTGGTTAGCTCCCCAAGATACTCTGTGGTTCTGTCGTGGTTGAAATCTATGGATTGCATGTACTTCTCGCTACTGATCCTTAGGGTGACTCCTATGTAGGATGCAGTAGGAGGGTGCCTTCAGTTCATCCTATTCCTGGATGACTTATATGGACAAATGTCTGACATAGTATTTCCTAAGAGTCACGTACGTTGATTTTTACAAATATAACAATTTTGGTGGCAGAGAAATACTCTTGCTTAACACCCAGAGTGTATTTGTGGACGTCAATTAGTGATTTGACGGACCTGACGATGTAACGTTCAAAGATATGAGATATTCTCTTAAAGATAAAACGTGAACTCAAGCCTTACAACCGGGAAATGACAAAAATCATGCAGGCAGCATGGCTTGGTGGGTTATACCCAAGATGGGTGTATTATCACCATCTAGAGAAATTCCTTTTTCCTTCTTAATCTAACACTATTGCATCTTTCGGTAATAGTTGCTGATCAAAACCGTGGGTGATAATACATTCGTTACACTCAAGCTAAATGAGTGGGCGGTCATGTGCAGCCGGGTTGCAAGATATTTTTGTTGAACCCCAGTGTATCCCATCTAGAGTAGACTGATCGGAAAGTGGTCCCATACCTTGTCATAGTCGAAATCTTATCTCCAATAAGCGCCCCACGGTTTTTGATTTTGTAATGAATATGTAGAGCGTGAGATGCAAGCGTTCTGCTAGATGGTTATTTATTTGTGATTTGATAGACACGATTATAATATCATTGGATTTTGATATATCAAAGTTGTTTTAGGTTATAGTATGGTAAAAACCATCCATGCTTACGTGTGGGCTGGTGTGACGACCCAAACCCCATAACACGGCGGCAAGGGTAATCTTTGGGAATTTAACACATAAACAGATAACAACAGAACAAAAATAAATAAATACACCAGATAAAGTACAACAGAATATACTAGATAAAATAAACATCAGAGTTACATAGTATACAGAATCATACTTAGTACAAGTACAGTTCAGCTATACATAAATGTCAACAGTGGAAAACAACATAATATGTACAATAGGAGCTGAACATCATAAAAAGAGATAAATGATAGAATCCGTCTTCAGCTCCAGCTATCCAGAAAGAGCCTGATAAAACCTGAATACAAAGCTTCCCGTGTAGAAAAACGGGCACCCGAGTTTGCAATTGAAACAAACTACGAGTAAGTCATGGGACTGGTATGAGAAATCTACTTAACATCTTTTACAATATGGAAAATCAAAGGACATCGCCACTTTCGCGGAACAGGTTTACTCCAGTGATTGCCAGTGCTTTAAAACAAGTAAATCTTTTTAAACATCGCAATGCTTTTCATAAAAATGAAGCCATTATAAGACTCAGTTCCCATCACACAATGCAACACAAATCGAAGGATAGAGTTTTTCCTTATAATGGCAAAATATGCTTGATACGAGGAAACAAATCATTTGAAATGTAATTTTTATCGTTTAATTCTTAATCAGACTCCAACCGTAAACTAGTAAGAGAACGATTCCCTAAGTATTAACCACGAAGGCCGAAACCAACATCAGACCAATACCCAGGAAACCATCCGTCCTAGCTCATTTCCAGTTAGTTTTTAATTTTAGATACAATCATAAATATCAATCATAGACGACATTATTGCCCCATACCACTATGTCGCCATATATAGGTATACAATCAAAACCGCACGATGTCGTATTTGGAAATTGGATTTCCGTAATGAACCGAGGCCAGGGATCGTCCTCACCGCTTCGAGACAATCTAGCCTACCATATCTCAGGACCAAGACTCAGGTGGGCCCTTGGAGCAATAGGGCCGGTCCACTCGATGTGGATTAAACTTAAACCCTAAACACTACGTTTCCCCGCCCTTTGGGGTGCAAATGAGCCAACGAATGACTCCATCGGCTTCACATAGTCACCGATATATCCGAGGCGCCTCACAACAGCAACAACCACATAGGTGAAAATAATGTAAATGTCAGCCAGTTTAAGTACTGACACCACCTCTAGCTAGAAAGAAACGCATGTCCTCCCTGAAGTCCTCTCCCATTTCTGGTCCATACCGGGATGTGAGGCTCGCGAATTTACGTTATACACAAAGCTATGCCACACAAGCAGTGCTTTTATCATCCACCACAAAGCTCTCCTTTTCAACAAAAGCTTCGATCATTGAATCTCACCATGTCACACTGGCAATTCACGCCATGCAACTGACGTCTATCAATCACACAGAATGAAATCCAATGTCAAACACACAATCCATTTACAAGTCTGTTCTGGGTCTGAACGAAACCGGAGGATCCTTATTCCTCGCTCATCCGTACAATCAACATGTACGTCCGAACGACTACTACTTCAACCCCTTCTAGGTAGCTACTCTTATCATGAGCATCAGTAGCACCTCTCCTTTCGACGTGAAGATCATCAGTCTTGCATCGTCTTCATATCTTCGACTTTCAATCGTCGATCAATTATTTGAAATGAGAATTAACTTGGCCTTTTCAAATAATTCATGTATACTTAGAATTTCAAATCAATTCATTTCAATGGTTAAATCATTCGACATCACCAATTCTATTCTTTAATGTAATTTTCACGCCAAACACGTTCAACCATCAAATATCACATAAACCGAGCAAATTCAGTTTATTTCTATTTCATATAGTTTATAATATTTTATCACGATTTATCGCTATTTTTATTTATTTAAAAATAGCTAATTTATTCAAAACAACGCTTCAGGCCATAACGCGGCCATGGCGCTGTTTTTCTTTAGAATTGGTTTACACATATCTGAAAATCTAACCATTGGATCTCCAAAAAATTTATATCTTTAGAAAGATCTTTTCAAAACGAATCCAACGGTTTCAGTTTTGGGGAAATCCGACGGTCGGATCTCCCGCAATAATAATTTGAAGTTTCGATTTCAAATATCGAACTGCAGCGTCGTTATTTGTTTTAATTTAATTATAATTATATATGTATATATAATTACAATCGATTCTGGCGCTGTTTTTCTTCAGATTTGAATTAAACATTCCAGATAATCCAACTGTTGGATCTTTACAAAGTTGGTGCCATTGGAAAGGTATTTCCAAGGCGGACCCAATAGTTGTGGTTTCTAGAAAATCCGTTGGACGGATCTCCCACAATAATCATTTGAAATCACGGTTTCAAAATACGAACTGCAGCTTCGTTATTCAATTAATTTTAATTATATTTATATATATACAAATATAATCGATCCATAGATTTCAAAATTATATTCATTTCACACATTTGATAAAAATGATATTTTTATTCAACAGATATTTATTTCAATACATCGCTATTTTTAACAATTCATACATATATATATATATATATATATATAATAATAATAATAATGTGATTTGTATTATAAAACAATTTGTTTCAAAACACGATTATTTTATATAGTTCAAACAGGTGATAAAAATGTTATTTTTATTATAAAACAATTTATTTCAAAACACGATTATTTTATATAGTTCAAACTGGTGATGAAAATGTGATTTTTATTATAAAACAATTTATTATAAAACAATTTATTTCAAAACACGATTACCATTCAACACATGAATTTCTATTCAACGAATGAATTTCTATTCAACACATGAATGTTATTTCAACAAATGAAAATAATTCTAACATATGAATATTATTGAAAATTTCGGCAGCATAATGGCAGGGTAGTTAAAACTGGGACCGTATCGATGTACGGCTCCTCGCTTTACCTTAAAACCTTGCGGTTTTTGACAATGGGGATTCATGCATCTAATTTGCACGCAGGTGAGCATGTTTTCTTTCATTTCCACAACCTATTCTAATTTTGTTTTCAACCACAATTGAGTATTTTTCAACCACAGCCAATCATATCAACCATTCGCATTATTCACCAAATTTCACATCAACCAAATAATCCAAACAACAACACAACCAATAAATATCGTCCATGGTCTATGGACGAGGGGAGTGTATATATATATATATATATATATATATATATATATATTCATATATATATATATATATATATTTCAATCCATTTCAATTCAATATCATTTCATTGCATATATAATTTTTACAACGCATATATAACTTATACATCGAACATACAACTTATACAACGCTTATACATGAGGTGTACAACCCTTATATAACTCATACATTGACTATATAATTTATACATCGTTGCTTTCCATCGTTTATAAATTAGAAATCTCACATTGGGTTCCACTCCACCAAAAATAGCAGAAGGCTCAGAAAAATATGCGGTCTCTTCTAGAATGTAGAGAGCGTCGACACGGTCACGATGTTTCATGTTTCATCAAATTTTGTCAACACGGCAAAAAGATGTGATTTTTACAAATTAAATTAACTTCGCAACGCTTTTAAGTGTTATAACCTCTTTAAAATTATAAAGGTCGTACTTTTCTGTTTTTGTTCAAAACTAGTTCTCGAATTTGTGGTCAATCCGTGAAGCGATGCGTCGATCAGGCGGTGCAGCATCGAAGAGGGCCGAGCGGCGCACCCGCGCCTGGTGGTGGAGGTCAGATCGACGGTGGGATGGTGGCTTGGCGGTGCGATGAACGGCGCGGATTTCGTGGCGCAGATCTCGAGGTGCACGTGTCGACAGGGAGCTTGGTGGGTATGGATTTGAAGAGGGTGACGAGGGCTTCAGAAAACTCCAAAGGAGCAGGTGGTTTCGTGGATCGGAATTGGAGAAAAAAGGGAGAGAAGGGCGGAGCTCAAGGCGCCGTTCAATTTGGGAGAGGAGCGGATTTTGGAGTTAACGATGAAATGAATGGAAGAACGTGATTGGGCCATATATATTTTAAATTATTTTTAATTCTTTTATTCGGAAAATACCCCCTTAACCATACGAACTCCAATTCAAACCCAACGACTGTCGACCCTAGCTAATTAGCCCCATTCCGAACACAATGGGATATGTTTCGTAGGCCAATTCTACTGTTTGAGTTAGTTTCTCTTCAAATTAAAATATAAAACATTCAACATTTAATTTGAACATACATTTCAATTTGCCGGGGCCACATACTGCTTCTAAAAATTCCCGAAAAATAAATCTAGCTATGTTATAACGATACGGTCCAACTATCGAATATGTGACCGTCTGAAAAATGGCCATTTTCTGGTCGATCCAATTTAACTGTAATTGACCAAAACACATTTTCCTTCGCCACGCCCAAATAATAACTTCAAAATTATGAAATTTTAAACCTAGCAATAATTTGACATCCCGGATCCAATAGAAGTGGTTTCGTTGAATTCTGAGGTCGCATGCAAAATGTCTATTTTCAAGGGCGATATAATTTCTATAGCGACTTTTCTGAAAATTCATTTGGCCAAAACTTTTGATTCCCACTATGAAACTTTGATTTTTCAGATTCGTTGGAAAGATATTCACTAACAGATTTAAATGTTTTTGGTTTCACTAAAATCCGTTTTATTTTGCACTCGGTACAGTCAGTTAAAGTTTGAATTCAATTTTTGAAACTGCCGCGCCATTTCAGGCCTTGTTTATAATTTATAATAATTATATTTATTTTCAAACATCGATTCAAACATACTTTCCATCACTATTATTTAAAATATTTATTTTAAATATTTAAAATCCACTATTTTAGCCAATTTAAAATATTTAAACTGGTTCAGATTTTACGGGTTGTTACAATCTCACCCACTTAAAACTTTTCGTTACTGAAAAGGAACAAAGTTTAAAGTGGTTTGATTAACCAACTCTACTTTCAATCTGGCTTCCATTCTTCAACTTTTCAGTTTATAAGAATTTTCTTATTCTTCAAAAATTTGGCTAACACCCTAAATTTTCGAAAAATTTCGCCATAACCTCCTTTGTACGGGGAGGGGTTTGGAAATTTATTGGGCCGTATTAGTACCCAATAAATCCTATAAAGCATACCCATATTTATAGTGATGTATTCTGGTGTTTACAGGGGTGCATGTATAGATAAGAACTCTAGAGAATAAATTCTCGTCACCCTGTCTAAGCCTGAGGGAGTGTGTATTTTTAATTACTCCATAGAATAAATTCTCGTCACCTCGTCTCGTGTGGGAAATAAATAATCCATGTGCCATATCTAATAACTAGAGAGACATGATTATTGTCAACTCCAGACCCGTGTGGGATTTTATTAATCTGGCAATTTACCGTTACAATTATATATTGTCCATATCAGTCATCAGTTCAACCTGTAATATATAGTCCATATCTGTCATCAATTCAACCTGTAATATATAGTCATCGCCATACAAGCCTCTCGCTCGTATGGTAAATCTTCCACCTCGTCACAAAAGCTCCAAATGCTTGTGTGGTATATGATGAAGTATGCTATCTTCAAGAAGTATGCCATCTTCAGGAAGTATGCCATGCAGTGTAGTTCAAAATTAATTGTTACTATCCTATGGCGACATTTATTAACTACACACAGAATAACCGGCACTCCGCATCCAATGGCACTCACATGAGTTGATATAATAATAAAAGTGCGCATCCAACTCATTAAGGTTTACCTATTTGGCGGGCATGCAAATAAAATCTTTACTCAACAGCTAATCCATTTACTTGTTCAAACATATATAATACACATGTACATATTTCTAATTAATTCTCTAATCAGTTCAATGTGTGGTTTATTCGAGTAAATTCTACCATTCATTCCCTTATCAATTTAATTAACTATCGTTCTAATAATTTAATTAATCACCTCACAATAACACAACACAAACATCAAACCATTTATTTTTAACTTTTCACATATATATTAGTTAATTCATATATTCTTTTAAATCTTTCAGTCTATATAATTAAGATTCTACATCCATGAAAAGAAAACAACAATAAAATAGAGAACACAACGGAAATTGCAAAGTATGGTAAATATACCTTGCACCAGAGTCAATCAGAGATATCCACTTTGCACCTAGGATAGGCTTTCTTAATGCTTTCCTCTGTTTCCCAAGTACAATCTCGCGGATCTCCACTCCATTTCACTTTGACTAAGTGAACCTTCTTGTTCCTCAGCTCTTTGGTTTCTTGGCCAATGATCTTCCATGGCTCTCTTCGAACTGCCAATTCTTGAGTGATTTCCAAATCCTGTTGTGCGGCTTCTTCTACAACAAAGTCTGGATCATGCACATGCTTTCGAACTTGAGATACGTGAAAAACATCATGTACTCCAGGCAACTAGTCTGGTAATTGAACCATATAAGCGAGAGTTCCAATACATTCCAGAATAGGAAATGGACCAATGAATTTGGACGCCAATTTCCCTGTTTTACCGAATCGGATGACCCCACTTATCGAAGATACCTTTAAATAAACATAGTCGCCAACAACGAATGATACATCTCTCTTTATTGTATCTGCATAGCTCTTTTGTCGGGTTTGAGCGGCTAATAATCGTTTCTTAACGAAATCGACTTTATCTGCAGCATCACGAATCATATCTAGCCCCAACACGAGTCTATTGCCAGGTTCTACCCAACAAGCAGGGGATCGGCACGGTCTCCCATACAATAATTCGAATGGTGACATTCTTTGTTATATGAGAATTTGGCCAAATGTAAGTGGTCATCCCATGATCCGCCAAAATCTATAATACAAGCCCGCAATAAATCTTCTAAAATACGATTCACCCTCCTAGTCTGACCATCTATCTGAGAATGATAAGCGGTGCTCAAGTTCAGTTTCGTTCCCAATTCTACTTGGAATGCTTCCCAAAATTTACTAGCAAAAATTGGGTCACGATCACTAACGATGCTCATAGGAACTCCGTGCAGTCTAACAATTTCCTTGAAATATATCTGCGCCAGACTCTGAGCAGCTCTATTCGATCTGACAGGTATGAAATGGGCAGTCTTCGTGAAACGAACTACGATCACCCAAATACTGTCATTTCTTTTCCTGGTTCTGGGCAACCCATCTATGAAAATCCATAGAAATCTGTTCCCACTTCCCACCTGGAATTTCTAAAGGTTGCAACAATCCAGCGAGTTTCTGCTGATCGCTTTTGACTTGCTGATATGTGGGACACCGGCTAACATATATAGAGATATCTCTTTTCATCGCCTTCCACTAGGAAGTTCGCTTGAGGTCATTATACATTTTGCTAACCCTTGGGTGGATACTCAGTTTGGACTTGTGGTGTAACACCCCGTAATTCTGTAACACTAGGATCCACAAATCAGGGCAGAATTAAAAGTTAAATTCAAGATCAAGGGAAACAGGTTGCGCCATTGCGTTCGCTTCGGAATTCTGCATGAAAAAGAGTCCGAGTTTGCGTAAATCGGAGTCCGTATGAGGAAGATACGGCCTCCGGAAGATTCAACGAAGTTCAAATTTCAAAAATAGGTCAAGTTCAAAAATCAAATCGGACCCAGATTTGGCTGGGCGGGAATTTTCCCGCCCAAGGCACCCAGGTCGACTGGGTAGTCGACCTGGGGGTCAACCCCCCTGCTTTTTCCAGTTTTCTACACTGGTTCGTTCGGATGTATTTGGTCACGTTTCTGCCTAGGTTCGTCCGCCTAACACTAAATAAACAGCCCTAGTCTCCTTCTAGGTTCCCAATTCTCCTCTACCATTATGCTGCAAAGATTCTTAGTAAACATGGCTTCTTCTCCTCCTCTTGATTAAATAATAAATAGAATAATATATATATAATAAATCACGACGAGGAGATGCTGCTAAAAGACTTTCAAGAAGAGGTTCAAGTCAGGCTAGGATTTCAAGTGAAGAATCAAAGGCTAGCTCAAACGGTTTCGAGCAATGTCGCATGAATCATAGCAACGCCATCTTTCTTTTCTAATCTAAATCTCTGTAAGTCAGTTGCTTTTTAGATTTGAACGTTTTTCTCTGTTTGTGACATGAATTAAAGGAATAAAAGAATATGCCAAATCTTTCTATTCGAATCTATGCCTATATCTTCGGACTTAATTAAGAACTATTATGATTCGATGACCAATAAGACTGTGACTATGAAACCATGGACCTTAAAACCATATGCCTCTTTTGACTATGAACATTGCCTATGACTATGGACATTGCCTATGACTATGGACATTTCCTATGACTATGAATATTGCCTATGACTATAGACATTGCCTATGACTATGAACATTTCCTATGACCGTGACTGTGACTATGAGGATTATTTTCTAGACTAAGCCTATGCCTTTGATTAGGAAATATAAACTATTGCCTATGACATAACAAGGACATCTGTGATTAAACACCTATGATTCATGACTAGGAAAGTGTTGCTTAAGTTCTGCGATTATGAGATTGGGTCAAAACCCGATTATTTATTCTACCTGTCCTTGGTTTTCTTTGGTTTTAGACCATGGGAATTTACCTATTAAGTTAGGTCTACCTATGTTCTTGAACCCACGTCGTTATTCAATATTATTGGTTTTTCTTTGGTTTTAGACCTTGGGAATTTACCTATTAAGTTATGTCTAACCATATTCTGGAATCTATGCTATTCAACCCTTTTCATGTCGTAATCTATATGCCTGTGAATTACCATCTTATCCCAGTTGTTATGTCCGTTCTTTCACGGCATTTTGGTTCATTCCCCTTTATCCACGAATCTAGCTTTATTTATGATCTAGGTTGAATCACGTTTATACGAACGATGGGAATACGTTTTGGGGAAAGACATGAAATTTACTAAACTTGGAAATTGGCATAATTTGGGAACATGCATTATAGCATGACTATTAAGATGAAAATTAGAATAACAAGTATAGTTTTATGACATGAACTGAAGTTAGAATATTAAATCAGAATTGGGCGGCCAAATTAAGCATGATAAATATGTTAGCATAATTTACCTACATTAGGTGTAAATGGTTAAACGGTGAACTAGAATATGAAATCTAGTTTGGCATAAACTGTAGACTAGAATGTAGAATCTAGTTTTGGCATGAAATGTAATTGGGGGTGTCGGATCTAAATTTCTATAAATTGTAAGATAGGCAAATCAAGATTTGGGTCTAGGATACAAGTCCATTAGTAGGCATGGCAAATGTATAGGGTATAGGCCAAATTTATTTTTAAAAAAAAAGGGAAAATGGACTTTGAGGATAAATTGTTAACAATTTATTTATATACCAAAAGAAAGGTTTATTAACGACATCTCTTTGAATAACACACCAGAAAGTTCTAGGGTGACAGAGAGGATAGTGTCTAGGCTTGGGTCTTGAAAATACAAGTTTCCTGCTCTCCCTGGCTATCCCTAACTGATCCGATGGACGGGATGGTTACTTTTAAAACCAATCTGAATTGAAAATTAATCAAACACTTTAAACTTAGAAAACACGAATATGCCTAACCCGAGGTTAGACTGAGTTGCGATGTAAACCTGCCCGGAACCGACTGGCACGTCCAGTATTCGCAACAATATCTGTCTAATGTGAGTGGTCGTTGCTTTAATTTAGTTAAAGCAAGAATGGTAGGGTTAACTTAACTAAGACACTTAACCAATTCAACATGATAACCAAACCAATGGGTGGGGTGGGGTCCAAACAGACAGTTGATGCAGTTAAGCTAGAATGGGAGTGTTAAGTCCATAGGAACACTTAACAACTTAATACAATTAAGCTAGAATGGGAGGGATAAGTCTGTAGGGACACTTAACCAAACTTAACATCATAACAAGACAAGATTTGTAGGGGTTAAGTAAAGATAATACACTTGGCTAAATTAACATGCTAACTAGACCAGAGGTTGGGGTTAAGTAAAATCTAATACACTTAGCCAATTTAATATGTTAGCTGGGCTAGATTGTAGGTTTAAGTAGACTTGAACACTTAACCATCAGATTGTGATAAAGGAATAGGGTTAAGTCTAAAACATGAAGGGGTAATACTTAACCATTAGTAACATGTTAGTTAAAACAGACGGGCAAGGTTAAGTTAAAAGGAACACTTAACCGATACAGGATGAATGGGTAGGGTTAAGAAATAAGGAATACTTAACCAACATAACTTGGGTTGTGGTAGGGTTAAGCCAACATGAATTACTGACAACACTTAACCAGATTAACAGGATAAATGAAGGGCGTTAAGTTAGCTGGAATTGACTAATGACACTTAACCAATCCGAGTTGACGGGAAAGAGAACTAAGTAGTAAACCTTAGTTAAGAAAACAACGATTCTGGAAACTAAGTGGTAAACCTTAGTCCACAAAACTAAGTAGTAATTCTTAGTATAACACGAGGAGGAGCGAACGTCCGTCTGATTTAAAAAGAAGGCTCCAACGAATTGGGTTACGAAGCCCGAGGCTTCGAGGGGACGTGAGGGTTCTCTTGGTATCCCTCTGTGAGGCTGCAGATGATCCGCCTGGGCCCACAGAGGTTAAGGTCTGCGTAGAAGAACCAGGGGTATGCCTTGGTTGCAATACATGGCAACCTAAAGACTAGGATGGACCGGCGTGATTCGGCGAGCAAACGGTAGCCCAGCGATAGCGACTCGTCGTCTACCATCAATTTTAAGTCAATCGAGATACGTGAAGCGGAAAGGCGGAGAACTCCAAAAGACCATATACTTGCTATCTAGCTATGGTTGCGGATGGCCATAGGATAGTGGGGCACCAGGGGCCGGCGTATAGTTCTCATTTTACAAGGTGTGCCTTTCATTAGTTGAGGGAGGGGTCAAGTGGGACCATAGCCACTGGAACAAAAGCAGACCTTACCATCTGCATTGGCAGATATCTGAAAGCTCCCGACCGAGTTCTGTATTCCTTGATTTTCCCTGACACAGGACTCAGACCGCACATTACGGGACATGTGCATCTAGACAAGCGATAACGATTCGCGATACATGCGTGGGGAAGTATAGGAACACATATACCACTCTAGGTAGTGTGTCCTAGAATTGGGGGCATCGTTCGACAGGTAGCATAATTCCTAATTGAACTAGGTGGCATAAATCCTGAATCCGAGAAGCATTCAGCAGACAGCGTAAACTCTAGTTGAATCTCGAAGGCACTTGGTAGAAAACCCTAGATTAGATCTAGGTAACAAATAAATAAACGGATGCCTGAAGGCGATGGAAAATACAGGGATTGGGATCACGTTAGCGTTACTAGTTGGGACATTAGTTAGGTGGTGCAGAAATATAGAAACTAGTATAATAAAGAAATAGCGAAGCGGCGAAAGTATTAGAGCATATCCAGTTTATCTTATCTTGGCATATCTTGGGATTATCTGGTCTAATCTTACTGACCCTATCATCTTGGTGTTATCTTGTATTCAGTTAATTCATGTTGTTTTGTTTTTCCATGTTCGTATACTAGAAGTTACTGAACTTATTCAGGCTTTATGTCTGACTCTGTTTTCCTTTGGTCTTCTTTTCTTCCGTCCCCCCCCCCCCCCCAAGGTAGTAAAGGAGGGAATAATATTGCTCAGGTTAAGTTGGACTGTCACTCTTTCCCAGCTTGAAGAATTGCCGAAGTTTTGCTTGGATTCTCTTTTCAGATGTTATGGCTGGCTCTTGCTTTAAATTGGGAATATAAATGTATTTTTATGCTTCTTTATTTTGAAAGACAGATGATACTCTGATATTGTAAAGAAACCGTTGTACAAACTATTTTATCAATAAAGAAAAGTTTTATTTTCCGCTGTTTAATTTCTGTCTGTCTTGTAATTTATCTGCATCTTTTACCCTAAATGCTCCACAGAACATTGTGCATTCCCTTTGTGAGTGACACTAGCGGACATGGGGTGTTACACGTGGTATCAGAGCTGAAGGTTACTAGATCAGATAAATGATTTGAAAAATTATTTTCAAAACGGTTTTTAAAAGAAGCATTTTCAAGAGAAAAGATTTGTTTTAAAGACATATTCCCCAAAGCCATACGGACTATCTTCTCTTCCTCTGTTTGAATTCTTGTCTCCTTCTTTCTTTAGTCTCTGGGGCTCCTGGCTTTCTGGGAGGTAACCTCATCGATGGGCGAAGTAGTGCCCGGCTTCCATCCACAGCCGTAGTTGTTTCACCTACGGGCGGTTTTCTTTCAAAGCTTATAGGGTTTTTTGGACGATGGAGGCAATTTTCGAGAGATCTGTCAACATGACTACACACGGAAGGGGATGAGGAGTTTGGATAAGGAGCATAACCCTAGGATGAGGAATTCATGGATGTAGACTTAGCACACGAAGGAGGAAGAAATTATAAAACCTAAGACAAGAGGATGTATCTTTACTAGGGTATGACAGGGCATATACTTAAGGACAAGGGCAAGAACGAGGACGAGAATTTCAGAAGGACAAGTACATGCTTTCGCCACCAAGCGTACCTAGGAGAAAGGTAGTCCGGTTGGAAGAGTCTAGTTTTCTGTTCGTACTATTTCCTTAGGTTCTAGCGCTTCTCATTTGTTCGTATCCACTTCAATAGTTGGGTCTCTGCACCATAGTACTTAGTAGAAAGATCCCACTAGAGACTCAAATCCAATTGGTGGTCCGACCAGTTTATTTTTTGTTAGTAGGGATTTGAGAATAGCTATCGAGTTTGCTTATATCATCTCACGTAGATCGTCTAAATTTGGAGGTGATATTCCTTGGGTGCTTGTCTGATATTGGTTTAGGCCTTTGGGGCTTGTACTTGAGGAATGTCGAGTTCGGTTTGGATGGTTTGCGTGAGAGATGAATAGTTGTGGCAGGCACTCCAAAGAGCACGTAGTGACTTTTCGACTCTTATAGTTAGGGCATGGAGGATAAGAGGGAAACCTCTAATCATCTTAGTACATATACTTGGTACCGTGATTGACATCTGTTTATTTTGGAAATGGAGATCCGGAACTTCACAATCATGAAGTTAAATTAGTTGAGATACAGTGGAGTAAAGCTCAAGAAGGCTAGATACTAGCATCATACCCTTTTTCCATAAGGGTGCATCCTTGATTTCTTTTTGTAGGAGCTTTTCGCATAATTGTTTCTCTCTTTCCAAAGTATATCACCTAGGTCGTATCTTCGATCCTTAGGTAGAAGCCAATGGATGTAAACATGTATTTGAAACATGTTATGGTTGACGGTTGCATGTGGTTGCTAATGGTTGCTTGTGAATGCATATGCATACGTATTAGGCACTAGATCAGTTCAGACGCTTTCATATTGCATTTACAGATATGTATTTGTTTGTAAATTGAACTTGATATGTTATCATATGGGGGTTGCATATGGATGAATGGCTGTGCACGCATATACTATTTACATAACTAGGGATGTTTGCATACATGGTTGGACGCATAGCACTGACATGACTCGCATTAAAGAGGTCGACTGAATCAGTAGACCGCCTGATTTTACAGTAGATAATGACATATACACACACTATGCATATGAACATGAAAGCATTAGAAATCTTTTAAGGACAATGGATGCCTGTGAGTGAATGGTTGAGTAGATGGGTGATTGGATGGTAGGACACATTCTTCCAAACTTGAAGATTTCGGGGACGAAATCCTTTTAAGTGGGGGAGAATGTAACACCCCGTAATTCTGTAACACTAGGATTCACAAATCAGGGCAGAATTAAAAGTTAAATCAAAATCAAGGGAAACGGGCTGCGCCATTGCGTTTGTCTCGGAATTCTGCATGAAAACGAGTCCGAGTTTACGTAAATCAGAGTCCGTATGAGGAAGATATGGCCTCCGGAAGATTCAGCGAAGTTCAAATTTCAAAAACAGGTCAAGTTCAAAAATCAAATCGGACCCAGATTGGGCTGGGCGGGAATTTTCCCGCCCAAGGCACCCAGGTCGACTGGGTAGTCGACCTGGGGGTCGATCCCCCTGCTTTTTCCAGTTTTCTGCACTGGTTCGTTCGGATGTATTTGGTCATGTTTCTGCCTAGGTTCGTCCGCCTAACACTATATAAACAGCCCTAGTCTCCTTCTCTATTCACAATTTTCCTCTACCCTTATGCTACAAAGATTCTTAGTAAACACGGCTTCTTCTCCTCCTCTTAATTAAATAATAAATAGAATAATATATATAAAATAAATCAAGACGAGGAGATGTTGCTAAAAGACTTTCAAGAAGAGGTTCAAGTCAGGCTAGGATTTCAAGTGAAGAATCAAAGGCTAGCTCAAACGGTTTCGAGCAACGTCGCATGAAACATAGCAAGGCCATCTTTCTTTTCTAATCTAAATCTCTATAAGTCAATTACTTTTTAGACTTGAACGCTTTTCTCTGTTTGTGACATGAATTAAAGGAATAAAAGAATATGCCAAATATTTCTATTCGAATCTATGCCTATATCTTCGGACTTAATTAAGAACTGTTATGATTCGATGACCAATAAGACTGCGACTATGAAACCATGGACCTTAAAACCATATGCCTCTTTGACTATGAATATTGCCTATGACTATAGACATTTCCTATGACTATGGACATTTCCTATGACTATAAACATTGCCTATGACTATAGACATTGCCTATGACTATGAACATTTCCTATTACCGTGACTGTGACTATGAGGATTATTTTCTGGACTAAGCCTATGCCTTTGATTAGGAAATATAAACTATTGCCTATGACATAACAAGGACATCTGTGATTAAACACCTATGATTCATGACTAGGAAAGTGTTGCTTAAGTTATGTGATTATGAGATTGGGTCAAAACCCGATTATTTATTCAGCCTGTCCTGGGTTTTCTTTGGTTTTAGACCATGGGAATTTACCTATTAAGTTAGGTCTACCCATGTTCTTGAACCCATGTCGTTATTCAGTATTCTTGGTTTTTCTTTGGTTTTAGACCTTGGGAATTTACCTATTAAGTTAGGTCTACCCATATTCTGGAATCTATGCTATTCAACCCTTTTCATGTCGTAATCTATATGCCTGTGAATTATCATCTTATGCCAGTTGTTATGTCCGTTCTTTCACGACATTTTGGTTCATTCCCCTTTATCCACGAATCTAGCTTTATTTATGATCTAGGTTGAATCACGTTTATACGAACGATGGGAATACGTTTTGGGGAAAGACATGAAATTTACTAAACTTGGAAATTGGCATAATTTGGGAACATGCATTATAGCGTGACTATTAAGATGAAAATTAGAATAACAAGTATAGTTTTATGACATGAAATGAAGTTAGAATATTAAATCAGAATTGGGCGGCCAAACTAAGCATGATAAGTATGTTAGCATAATTTACATACATTAGGTGTAAATGGTTAAACAGTGAACTAGAATATGAAATCTAGTTTGACATAAACTGTAGACTAGAATGTAGAATCTAGTTTTGGCATGAACTGTAATTGGGGGTGTCGTATCTAAATTGCTATAAACTGTAAGATAGGCAAATCAAGATTTGGGTCTAGGATACAAGTCCATTAGTAGGCATGGCAAATGTATAGGGTATAGGCCAAATTTATTTTTAAAAAAAGGGAAAATGGACTTTGAGGATAAATTGTTAACAATTTATTTATATACCGAAAGAAAGGTTTATTAACGACTTCTCTTTTAATAACACACCAGAAAGTTCTAGGGTGACAGAGAGGATAGTGTCTAGGCTTGGGTCTGGAAAATACAAGTTTCCTGCTCTCCCTGGCTATCCCTAACTGATCGGACGAACGGGATGGTTACTTTTAAAACCAATATAATTTGAAAATTAATCAAACCCTTTGAACTTAGAAAACACGAATATGCCTAACCCGAGGTTAGACTGAGTTGCGATGTAAACCTGCCCGGAACCGACCGGCACGTCCAGTATTCGCAACAATATCTGTCTAATGTGAGTGGTCGTGGCTATAATTTAGTTAAAGCAAGAATGGTAGGGTTAAGTTAACTAAGACACTTAACCAATTCAACATGATAACCAAACCAATGGGTGGGGTTAGGTCAATACAGACAGTTGACGCAGTTAAGCTAGAATGGGAGGGTTAAGTCCATAGGAACACTTAACCAACTTAATACAGTTAAGCTAGAATGGGAGGGCTAAGTCCATAGGAACACTTAACCAAACTTAACATCATAACAAGAGAAGATTTGTAGGAGTTAAGTAAAGATAATACACTTAGCCAAATTAACATGTTAACTAGACCAGAGGTTGGGGTTAAGTAAAATCTAATACACTTAGCCAATTTGATATGTTAGCTGGGCTAGACTGTAGGATTAAGTAGACTTGAACACTTAACCATCAGATTGTGATAAAGGATTAGGGTTAAGTCTAAAACATGAAGGGATAATACTTAACCATTAATAACATGTTAGTTAAAACAGACGGGCAAGGTTAAGTTAAAAGGAACACTTAACCAATATAGAATGAATGGGTAGGGTTAAGTAATAAGGAATACTTAACCAATATAACTTGGGTTGTGGTAGGGTGAAGCCAACATGAATTACTGACAAAACTTAACTAGTTTAACAGGATAAATGAAGGGGGTTAAGTTAGCTGGAATTGACTGATGACACTTAACCAATCCGAGTTGACGGGAAAGAGAACTAAGTAGTAAACCTTAGTTAAGAAAACAATGATTCTGGAAACTAAGTTGTAAACCTTAGTTGACAAAACTTAGTAGTAATTCTTAGTAAAACACGAGGAGGAGCGAACGCCCGTCTGATTTAAAAAGAAGGCTCCAACGGATTGGGTTACGAAGCCCGAGGCTTCGAGGGGACGTAAGGGTACTCTTGGTATCCCTCTGTGATGCTGCAGATGATCCGCCTGGGCTCACAGAGGTTAAGGTCTGCGTAGAAGAACCAGGGGTATGCCTTGGTTGCAATACATGGCAACCTAAAGACTAGGATGGACCGGCGTGATTCGGCGAGCAAACGGTAGCCCTGTGATAGCGACTCATCGTCTACCATCCATTTTAAGTCAATCGAGGCATGTGAAGCGAAAAGGCGGAGAACTCCAAAAGACCATATACTTGCTATCTAGTTATGGTTGCGGATGGCCATAGGATAGTGGGGCACCGGGGACTGGCGTATAGTTCTCATTTTACAAGGTGTGCCTTTCATTAGTTGAGGGAGGGGTCAAGTGGGACCATTGCCACTGAAACAAAAACAGACCTTAGCATCTGCAATGGCAGATATCTGAAAGCTCCCGACCGAGTTCTGTATTCCTTGATTTGCCCTGACACAGGACTCGGACCGCACATTACGGGACATGTGCATCTAGACAAGAGATAACGATTCGCGATACATGCGTGGGGAAGTGTAGGAACACATATACCACTCTAGGTAGTGTGTCCTAGACTTGGGGGCATCGTTCGATAGGTAGCATAATTCCTAATTGAAGTAGGTGGCATAAATCCTGAATCCGAGAAGCGTTCAGCAGACAGCGTAAACTCTAGTTGAATCTCGAAGGCACTTGGTAGAAAACCCTAGATTAAATCTAGGTAACAAATAAATAAACAGATGCCTGAAGGCGATGGAAAATACAGGGATTGGGATCATGTTAGCGTTACTACCTGGGACATTAGTTAGGTGGTGCAGAAATATAGAAACCAGTATAATAAAGAAACAGCGAAGCGGCAAAAGTATTAGAGCATATCCAGTTTATCTTATCTTCGCATATCTTGGGATTATCTGGTCTAATCTTACTGACCCTATCATCTCGGTGTTATCTTGTATTCAGTTAATTCACGTCGTTTTGTTTTTCCATGTTCATATACTAGAAGTTACTGAACCTACTCAGGCTTTATGTCTGACTCTTTTTTCCTTTCGTCTTCTTTTCTTCCGTCCCCCCCAGGTAGTTAAGGAGGGAATAGTATAGCTCAGGTTAAGTTGGACTGTCACTCTTTCCCAGCTTGAAGATTTGCCGAAGTTTTGCTTGGATTCTCTTTTCAGATGCTATGGCTGGCTCTTGCTTTATATTGGGAATATAAATGTATTTTCATGCTTCTTTATTATGAAAGACAGATGATACTCTGATATTGTAAAGAAACCGTTGTACAAAATATTTTATCAATAAAGCAAAGTTTTATTTTCCGCTTTTTAATTTCTGTCTATCTTGTAATTTATCTGCATCTTTTACCCTAAATGCTCTACACAACTTAGTGCATTCCCTTTGTGAGTGATACTAACGGACGTGGGGTGTTACATGTGGCATTCATGAAGAACTTCTCTTTTGAGCTCGGAGACGTCAGGAACACAAATCCTTCCTTTTAATCTAAGAACTCTCTCGTTATCCACTTGGAAACTGGATGCGTCGCCTTTTTGAATTCTTTTGATCATCTCTTTAACAAAATTATCGTCTTTCTTAAGAATGGAGATCTTGTCAGTCAACGAAGTTGTAATGACAAAGCTGGCGATTATTACATTCTTTCTACTCAACGCATCAGCCACAACATTGTCTTTCCCTGGAGCATACAAAAACTCAAAATCGTACGTTGCAAGAAATTCTAGCCAATGCTGCTGCCTTAGATTCAAGTCTTTCTGAGTGAACAAATATTTCAATGTCTGATGGTCTGTACACAATTCAAATTTCTCACCCAAAAGGTAGCGCCTCCAGATTTTCAAAGCAAAGATGATGGCTAACAACTCAAGATCATAAGCAATCACTTGACCTCTTTGCATTAATACTGCTCCAAGGCCTTCTCTAGATGCGTCAGTCGAGACTTTCAAGTCCGCATTGCCATCTATTATTGTTAACACTGGAGCAGTCGTCATTTTTAATTTCAGCTTCTGGAAAGCTTCCTCACATAACGGAGTCCAATTGAACCTCGAATGTTTCTTAGTCAGTTTCGTTAGGGAACTGGATGTCTTCGCAAAATCCTTAATGAATTTCCGATAATAACTGGCCAACCTAAGAAAAATTCTGACTTCTGTGGGTGTACGAGGCTGTTTCCAATTCTGAATAGCAGTGATTTTACTGGGATCCACTGAAATTCCTTGTTTCGACACGACGTGGCCAAGAAATTTGACTTCTTCTTGCCAGAATACACATTTGGAAAACTTTGCTTTTAAAACATTCCTTCTCAGAATTTCGAACACTTTTTCTAAATGTTTTTCGTGCTCACTTTCTGACTTAGAGAAGATCAGGATATCATCAATGAAAACCAGAACGAATTTATTCAGTACCCCTCTGAATACCCGGTTCATTAGATCGACAAAATAAGATGGAGCATTACATAAGCCGAACGACATTACTAACCACTCGTAGAATAAGTCTGGGCCTCTGAATGCTGTCAAAGGAACACACTCCTCGGCAATAAGAAGTTGATGGAAACCTGTAGCTAGGTTCATTCTTGAAAACACTTGCGCACCATTCAATCGATCCAACAAATCATCAATCCTCGGCAATGGATATTTGTTTTTCAATGTCTGCTTATTCAAGTCACGATAATCCACACATAGTCTGAGTGTACCGTCTGACTTTGGGACGAATACCACTGCTGCTCCCCAATCAGAGAAACTAGGTCTGATTAGGCCCTTCCATACTAGCTGTCGAGTTTGATTATCTAACTCATCTTTCTCCTTCAGGGTCATTCTTCGAATAGCATGTACTACTGGCCTTGCATTCGGGACTAAATAGATTTTGAAATCAATTTCTCTCTGCGGAGGTAAGCTAACAACTTCTTTGAACACATCCGCATAGTTCTTGACAACTGGTATATTTTCAATGTCGACCGGAATATTCTCTGCGACTTCCGGAACAGGTTCTATCTGAGCAGGAGAAACTTCTAAAGCTAACCAAAAATCCTTTCTATCAGAATTCGGCCCTTCACATGGAATGGTTATATAATTGCCTGATTTAGCCTTTGCCCTTACGACTCTGTTGGCGCGTTTAACCTCAGCTTCATATTTTGTTAACCAATCCATCCCCAGAATGAGATCAAGTTCTGTAAAATTCATGACAATAGAGATAGCAGGGAACCAATAACAATAAAAAGAAACGGGCACCCCCCAAATCCAACTAAGATAAAGGGAACCCCCAAACGGATTATGAACAGTCATGGGTTCTTTGAGCTTTCTCAAATTCAAATCTAGCTTCTTAATGGCATTCTTTGCAACAAAGCTTCGCGACGCGCCTGGATCAAATAGTACTTTAACTGGAATGTTTTTGACAGTAAGCGTGCCTTCTAACACATCTGGTCTTGCTTGACTAGCCAAGGGTTCAGAAGTTTCTGCTACTTTATTTACCTGAACCACATCAGATTTCTATGATAGTCGGCAATTTTTCGAAATGTGACTAACTTGGTGGCACTTATGGCATCCCCGACCCTCTCGAGCCTTCTTACTGGACTTAGACCAATCCTTCTTTCGACTGCTCGAAGATTCACAGTTCCTCATCGAATGCCCTGGCTTATTACACTTTAAACATATGACTGCTTTAACCTTTTTCTGATCGACTCTAGGCTACTTTCTGAACTCAGACTTCATAATGGCCTCAGGCTGTGCACTTGTTTCTGGGCTATCTGTTTCGAATTTTCTTTTGCTGCTAGAACTGACTTCCCCTTCGTCTCGCAACATACCTTTCCTATCAAGATGCTCATACTGGTAAGCCATGTATATCATTTCAGCAAAAGGAAGCTTCACGTGCCCCATTACACTATTCTGGTATTTTCTTTGGAGCCCGTTAATAAACCTCAGATTCTTCATCTTGGGTTCTTGAATTAGATGCAGAGCAAAATGAGAAAGTTCATTAAATCTCTTATGATATTCTGGGATATCCATATCTCCCTGTATCAAATAGTAGAATTCATCACATAACCTCTCAGTTGCTTTTGGAGGAGTAAATTTTTCACTGAAAAGCTCTTTGAATCTATCCCAGGTGATATCACCTTGTGGATTATCTTTATCAATCGAATCCCACCCGAACAAAGCTTCCTCTTTGAGTGCCCAAGATGCCCGTAATCTTTTCTGGTCATCCCTCAGCTTTAAACCATCAAAGATTTTCTCAGCAGAACGAATCCAAGCTTGTGTTTTAGCAATAGATTCTTCGCCCAAGTATAGTGCTCCACCCAGATTGCTATATTTCACAAATAGAGCTTCTATATCTGGGTCTGCATTCCTTCTGTTTCTGGCACTCATTTTCTAGTACTGCTGCAAATAGCAAATCAAGTGTCAGGTCGATAGAAAAGGTATTTTAAAACATAGAAACATATACTTGAATGTAAATGCGTCTATCGAGGTGTATTTCATTCTGCTATACTCATACTAGGATATTACTGATCCTATCTGTAATGAGTTACTTGTCCTAGAACACTACTGGTTCTATTTCTGACGAGCTCGTTCATATGTTATATTCCAGGCTTAACCAAAGCCCTGATACCACGTTTGTGACGACCCATACCCCGTAACATGGTGGCAAGAGTAATCTTTGGGAATATAACACATAAACAGATAACAACAGAACAAAAATAAATAAATACACCAGATAATGTACAACATAATATACTGGATAAAATAAACATCAGAGTTACACAATATACAAGATCATACTTAGTACAAGTACAGTTCAGCTATACATAAATGTCAACAGCGGAAAACAACATAATATGTACAATAGAAGCTGAACAACATAAAAAGAGATAAATGATAGAATCCGTCTTCAGCTCCAGCTATCCAGAAAGAGCCTGCTAAAACCTGAATACAAGGCTGCCCGTGTAGAAAAAGGGGCACTCGATGTAACACCCCGTAATTTTATAACATTAAAATTCACAAATTAAAGTATATTAATTTTTAGAAAAGAATTAAGTGAAATGGGTTGCACAGAGAAATATATATATATATATATATTGATATATATATAATTTAAAATTTAAATAAATAAATATGCGAAAAAGTTCAAAACAGCGAATTGGGAGGGGGGAATGACCAAACCAGCCCATTTTTGAGGTCGACCCTAGCCCCGCTGGGTCGACTAGGGGTTAATCCAGGGTGTTCGGCTATCAACCCGTGGGCCGATTCGCTCAAATGCAGATTTTGCATTTGGTTGGTTCTCATGGTTCAGGGTTAATCTAATGGTCCTAAATAACTTCCTACACCTATAAATACATCCTAATGCTAACGCTAAACCTAATTAAAGTTGAAACTAAAGCCATTATGCCGTCGCCGTGGAACTCAGTGTAGCCGCCGCCAACTAAAGAGGAAGATAGCTAATCAATTCAACCTAATTCATGCTTGGAGCTTCAACAACAAATCAACTAACGTCGCTACAACAATTCTGCATCACGTTTGATCAATTGTTCATAATTCTTTAACCACGAAAGGCAAGTTCGATTTCTCTAATCAAGATAATTATTAAATTAAGTAAGATTAGATATAATTGTGGATTATATGGATATGATGTGAATTATTCACCGTATGATATGATTATGTTGCTAAATTGTAATGTTATCATACATGTTGTAAAGTTATGATCTATGTTGTAATTCTATGATTGGCTTATGTATAATCAAATCATCATGTTGTTTAAATGCTAGTTTGGTTATGTTAATTCATATGATAAATCATATGTATGTATGCAAGTTTAGATGTTGATTTAGACATAAATCACATACAAGTTAGTAAAGATTATGACATCTATTTTAGATCAAAAGTTAGGCTATGACATGTATGAGTTATATGCTAAATCTTTACATGCTAGTTTATATGTTTAGAGGTAAATTTACACCATTGTTATGTTGCATAAATCACATATGCAAGTTGATATAAAAATATGAGTTTGGAATATGAATCATGTTATGCAAGTTTGTGGTTATTGCCTATGTAAATTTTGTGATGAAAATCTTATTCGTAACATGCAGATTCATACCTTTTAGGCCTATGTTTAGATCTATGATTTTATGCAAGTTATGTGGTAAATTCTCATATGCAAGTTAGGCCTATTTTGTATGTTATGTGAATATGTGGTGTTTTCCCTTTTTTATGTGTTAGACTATTTCTTAGTCTATCATATATTCTATGCGAACGGACGCCGCGGGGGTTATGGGAAAAATATTGATTATGTTAATAAATGTGAATTAGCATGTAATAGCCTTAAAAGAGGCATATATGTAAATTGAGATATTAATTGGCAAAGTGATATATGGACATAATTAATGTGAATTATGGTCATAAAGATAATTGGAATTTTATTAACATATTTGATTAGGAATAATTAATCCAAATATGGGATGAAAATATTGATTATGTTAATAAATGTGAATTGGCATGTAAATGAGGCATATAACGAATTTGAGATATTAATTAAGGTGAATTTCCTTAAAAGGCGAAAAATTTAATGAAGGCATTAATTGGAAAATTAATGTGTAGTAATGGACATAGTTTAATTATGGACATAGATTAATTTGAATTTGAATAGGGATATTAAATATTGGGAATTGGAACAAATGCCTAAAAATGCATGAAATTAATTTGAGATGTAAATTGGTACAATTTATGTAACATAAATAGTGGACATAATTAAGGTGACATATTTATACATAAATAAATATGGAAATGATTTGTAATTTGAATAGGGAAAGTAATTCAAATATTGGGGGAAATTAATTATGTATAATTAATTGCCTAAGACACGAGGTTGGACTCATTTGTGGTGTAAGACTGCCGGGACCCGCCCGGCAAATCCAACAGCCACAAATGGTAGCCCAATGTGAGAGGTCAAAGGCCCAAACTAAATGCGTAACAATTGTATGGGCACGAGGTTAGGCTCGTTTGTGGTGTAAGACTGCCCGGACCCGCCCGGCAAATCCAGCAGCCACAAATGTCAGTCTAATGTGAGAGGTCCTACAGGGGTTACGATAGTAATAAATTAAGAAACACTTAACCAAAGTAAATATGTTGTAGGACATGAGGGGGTTAAGTGGGTGCCTTGGCTTGCATGAGGAATCTAGTGGGTGACATGTCGGTGACATGAGGATGTCATGAGAAATACAATTAGAAAAATGGAGTAATTTGAATATAAACAATTATGACATGTAATTCAAATTATTGGATAAAATAGGTATTGACACATATGAAGGGAAAGGTTTTAATTAATTGATTAATTAATTAAAAATGGACATGGTAAATGAAATGGACTACTTAACCAAATCTGATCCCTAGGGATTGTAAGAACTTAAGTTTAAGTTGGGGGTTAAGTAAACTGGGTTATACGAAATGAGTGGGTTAAGTAAATCTTGGGTAGGTGGGTAATATTAGTACATATAGGCCCACAAACTTAACCGTAAATTAATATGTCTGAACTAGTGAGAGGGTTAAGTAAATCTTCGGTAGGTGGGTAATATTTGTGTATATAGGCCCACAGACTTAACCAATACAACCTGTTAATTAAACAAAAGGGTGAGACTAGGTTAAATTAGAAAACAATTAACCAAATTTATACATGTAAGTGGACAAGGGGTTAAGTGGGATGTATTAGAGGGGACCAAGCCTAGGTGGGAAGCTTGTTGGGGACCCTTTTCAGTCCAGTAGCCCATTAAGTATCTTTGTGAGCTCGACCCAAGTCGAGGACGGGACACGCCTACTGGGCCTGATTGTTAGAGGCCAAAATGGGTTAGCGGTGGCAACGCAAGTCCAACGGGGTCATGTGCGTGCGTGGGCCCGGGCTGGTAGATAAGACGTTGTTGCATCGTGTAGGTATAAGCCGTGCAACCTTAAGTTGTATTGGGTTGCCACTTTAGGGGAGTGATACACCCCACTGTGGGACCAGCACGGGTATCTACGAGTTAGGGAGCCGATCGAATGGGGCAGGGTAGTGGGTACATCTAGTGGAGATAGGAGCAGACGACACCTATGTAGTCAGCTAGGGGTACACGAAGCCACCATTATTAATTAATCATTAAAGGGGTACACCTAGTGGAGATAGGAGTAGGCGGCACCTATGACGTCAGCTAGGAGTACATGGAATTACCATTGAAGGGGTACATCTAGTGGGGATAGTGGGTACATCTAGTAGTACACGAAGCTATCATCATTCTATTTAGTCAAGAGGGATCAAGTTTCTAGAGTGACTAGTATGGTTGCAGTTAGTGTTAGTACAATACGGTACAGTACGGTAGAGTATAGTAATTACCCTATATTGATTAGGAAGCGCCTTTAACGTTATCTTTGCTCATCCTATTATTTTTGGTTGCTTGGTCTTGCCATTAATTCACAGTCATTTCCTTATTTACCAAGCTTATGTCTTATCCTAGTTACTTTGATAATTATATTGTTGGAGTTATCGGACTTGCCAGACTTTATGTCTGACCCCCTTTGTTTCCACCTCTTTTCTTCCTCCACCCCCCCTAGGTTCTTAGGGTGGGAAGCTTGATTTGGATCTCTTTGGGAGCACTTGGATTTGGATTGCTGAAGTAAAGCTCAACCTATCTCTTTTATGGCTATTTGTGGGATTATGCTTTTTATATTATGTACTCTGATTTTGTCAAGATGGATATTATGTTCTTGACTTTAGTCTTTGGGTTTTGGTAATGTAACCAAACATATTTACCTTCCGTTGCAATAAATAAAGTTTTAAATTTTCAAGTACTATTTCATATCTATCTTGTTGTGATTTTCTGTTCTATGTTCACTTAAAACGCTCCATAGAAGTTAATGCATTCCCTTTTGTGAGTGACATTAATGGACATGGGGTGTTACACGTGGTATCAGAGCTGAAGTTTACCAGAACAGATAAGATATTTTGAGAAACTATTTTTCAAAAGCATTTTTATAAAGAATATTTTCAAAAATATGTTTGTAGAAGAGTATTTTTGAAAGAAAGGTTTGTTTTAAAAAACATAATCCCCAAGAGCCATATATCCTTCCTTCGACTCTCCGTTTTGAATCTCTTCCTCTTTCTCTTTTTTGGATTTCCCCTCCGTGTATAGATGCTTTTTCTAAGACAAATAGGGACTTCCATTCGAAGGACGAAAAACCACTTCAAGGGACTTAGACGTTTGACGGGCTAGAAGTTAGTTCAAGGAAATGGAGGGCTTGTTGATACCTTTAAGGTAGACGATGGGAGGAAGGTTCAAATAGCTGTTGGTTAATAAGGGACGAAACCTCATCTTGGTGGAAGGTCACGAATGGGGAATGTGAACAAGAAGGCTAGTAGTTATCCATTTAGAGAAATAGGACACCTTATTAGGATTGTCCAAAGAGGCAAGGGCAAAGTACAGGATCTTCTGGAGGGTAGATATATTCCCTCACGGCTGGTATACCTGATAGGGGTAGGACCGTCCAGGTAGAAATTTGGTTTCCTTTATCATTATGTTCGAACTTTGTTTGATTCTGGCGCTTCATACTCGTTAGTATCTGCTTCATTAGTTGAAAACACTGCACCTAAATACTAGTCTAGTTAAGGATCCCATCCTAGTCTCAAATCTTTTTGATGGTTCGGCTCATCCTTAAATGGTTTGTCGGGATTTGAGAGTGTCTATCTTGGACGTTGGATTTGAATGCAACGCCTTCTTCCTTGGTTACACGGGCTATAGTTTGATTCTAGGGGTGGATTGGCTACCTAGGCGGGGTGCCATCCTAGATAGTGAAAGGAGGGTAGTTAGACTATTTATTCATTATGGAAAGACCCTCATATTTCTTGTGACCCTAGGGGTTCAGTGACGTTTAGCTGTCTCGAATCTCTTGACGTATCCAACGGTGATTTGGAATCTTTTCATGTGGTCCGTGAGTATAGTGACGTCTTCGATGAAGTGCGGGGTTTACCTAGAGGCACGAGGTATTCGTGTGTACCTAGGGGATAATGCAAAGTCAGTTAGGTGATTAGTGATGGTTTTTAAGTAAGACTGGTGAGGACAGCCAGAGTCGGTTAAGTGCCCAATTATTTGTTTTGCTAGTATCATCTCACGTATTCCTTGGGTGCTTGTCTGATATTGGTTTAGGCCTTTGGGGCTTGTGCTTGGGGGATATCGAGTTCGAATAGGATGGCTTGCATGGGAGATGGATAGTTGCGATGAGTTTACATGGATAGTATCTCGATAGATTTTGTTAATGGATTACCAATATCGAGGAAGGGTAATACAGGGATTTGGGTTATAGTAGATAGACTTTCTAAGAGCGCCCATTTTATTCCCGTGAAGAGTAAGAGGATTGCTCCATGGTTAGCTTCTGCATACGTCCGAGAGATAGTTCGTTTGCATGGTGTTCCTTCTAGCATAGTAAGTGACTGCGATCCTATCTTCACTAGCGAATTTTGGAGGAGCTTACAAGAAGCGGTAGCGACTCAGTTATGTTTGAGCACCGCATATCATCCTTAGACGGACGACCAAACCGAGAGGGTGAATCGTATTCTAGAGGACCTTTTGAGGTTATGTATCCTAGACTTTGGGGGTACATGGGAAGAGCAGCTTCTATTGGTGGAGTTTGCATATAATAATAGCTTTCAGTCTAGCATTGGCATGGCACCTTTTGAAGCTCTTTATGGACGACCTTGTCGTTCACCTGCACGTTGGTGGGAATCTACGGATAAGATCTTACTTGGGCTCGATATGATTAGAGAGATTTCAGAGAAGATTGATTTGATTCGAAGAAGGATGAAGGCAGTGCAAGATAGGCAGAAATCTTATGCGGATAAGAGGAGTTGCCTGAGAGACTTAGTGGTTTACACGACGTATTCCATGTATCACATTTGAGGAAGTGCTTACACGAGACCGTGGATGTAGTGGAGCCGAGCTAGCTTAGAGAGGTGGAAATAGAGTGTGATGCGACGATTCGACGAGATCCTACATGCATTCTTGGGTCAAAGATCAAGAAGTTGAGAAATCGAGAGGTCAGACTAGTCAAAGTACAATGGGGAGACGATGAGAGTAACGCTACTTGGGAGACGGAAGAGAAGATGCGTTCATTGTACCCTTTTCTTTTCGAGGGTATGTCTTTTAATTTCTCCTTTATCGCTTAGCTTGTGCTTATCTTATCTTTAGTTTGTCCTCTCGCTATTATCTTTGACCTTCAATTAGGGAAATCCTATGGTTGAAACATGTGTTTGAGATATGTTATGTATGATGGATGCAAAGTGGATGCAAGTGTTCGCTAGTGGTTGCTCGTGGATGCATATACGCACATTATTAGGCACCAGATCGGCTCAGTCACTTCGTATTGCATATTGCATATATATGGATGTATTTAGTAAAATGGATGTATAATGGTTGTATTATCATATGGTTGCTGCATTCGGGTGGGTGGTTGTGCACACATATATAATTAATATGTATCATTAGGAATCTTTTGCATACATATTGGACACATGGCACTACATGAATTGCACTAAGGAGGTCGACTGAATCAGTAGATCGCCTAATTTTGCATTAGATATGGACATATACACACACTGTGCATATAAACATTAAAGCATTAGAAGTCTCTTAGGGATAATGGATGCTGGTGTTTGATGGTTGAGTAGATGGACGATTACATGGTAGGATATACATTCTTCTTGACTTGTAGATTTCGGGGACGAAATCCTTTAAGGAGGGGAGAATGTAACACCCCGTAATTTTATAACATTAAAATTCACAAATTAAAGTATACTTAATTTTTAGAAAAGAATTAAGTGAAATGGGTTGCGCAGAGAAATATATATATATTGATATATATATATATATATATATATAAATTAAAAATTAAATAAATAAATATGCGAAAAAGTTCAAAATAATGAATTGGGAAGGGGAATGACCGAAAAGGCCCATTTTTGAGGTCGACCCGAGCCCAGCTGGGTCGACTAGTGGTTAATCCAGGGTGTTTGGCTGTCAACCTGTGGGCCGATCCGCTCAAATGCAGATTTTGCATTTGGTTGGTTCTCATGGTTCAGGGTTAATCTAATGGTCCTAAATAACTTCCTACACCTATAAATAAATCCTAATGCTAACCCTAAACCTAATTAAAATTGAAACTAAAGCCGTTATGCCGTCGCCATGGAACTCAGTGTGGCCGCCGCCAACTAAAGAGGAAGATAGCTAATCAATTCAACCTAATTAGGGCTTAGAGCTTCAACAACGAATCAACTAACGTCGCTACAACAATTCTGCATCAAGTTTGATCAATTGTTCATAATTCTTTAACCACGAAAGGCAAGTTCGATTTCTCTAATCAAGATAATTATTAAATTAAGTAAGATTAGATATAATTGTGGATTATGTGGATATGATGTGAATTATTGACCTTATGATATGATTATGTTGTTAAATTGTGATGTTATCATACATGTTGTAAAGTTATGATCTATGTTGTAACTCTATGATTGGCTTATGTATAATCAAATCATCATGTTGTTTAAATGCTAGTTTGGTTATGTTGATTCATATGATAGATCATATGTATGTATGCAAGTTTAGATGTTGATTTAGACATAAATCACATACAAGTTAGTAAAGATTATGACATCTATTTTAGATGAAAAGTTAGGATATGACATGTATGAGTTATATGCTAAATCTTTACATGCTAGTTTATATATTTAGAGGTAAATTTACACCATTGTTATGTTGCATAAATCACATATGCAAGTTTATATAAAAATATGAGTTTGGAATATGAATCATGTTATGCAAGTTTGTGGTTATTGCCTATGTAAATTTTGTGATGAAAATCTTATTCGTAACATGCAGGTTTATACCTTTTAGGCCTATGTTTAGATCTATGATTTTATGCAAGTTATGTGGTAATTTCTCATATGCAAGATAGGCCTATTTTGTATGTTATGTGAATATGTGGTGTTTTTCCCTTTTTCATGTGTTAGACTATTTCTTAGTCTATCATATATTCTATGCGAACGGACGCCGCGGGGGTTATGGGAAAAATATTGATTATGTTAATAAATGTGAATTGGCATATAATAGCCTTAAAAGAGGCATATATGTAAATTGAGATATTAATTGGCAAAGTGATATATGGACATAATTAATGTGAATTATGGTCATAAAGATAATTGGAATTTTATTAACATATTTGATTAGGAATAATTAATCCAAATATGGGATGAAAAATATTGATTATGTTAATAAATGTGAATTGGCATGTAAATGAGGCATATAACGAATTTGAGATATTAATTAAGGTGAATTGCCTTAAAAGGCGAAAAATTTAATGAAGGCATTAATTGGAAAATTAATGTGTAGTAATGGACATAGTTTAATTATGGACATAGATTAATTTGAATTTGAATGGGGATATTAAATATTGGGAAAGGCATGAAATTAATTTGAGATGTAAATTGGTACAATTTATGCACCATAAATAGTGGACATAATTAAGGTGACATATTTATACATAAATAAATATGGAAATGATTTGTAATTTGAATAGGGAAAGTAATTCAAATATTGGGGGGGATTAATTATGTATAATTAATTGCCTAAGACACGAGGTTGGACTCATTTGTGGTGTAAGACTGCCCGACCCCGCCCGGCAAATCCAGTAGCCACAAATGTCAGTCTATTGTGAGAGGTCCTACAGGGGTTACGATATTAATAAATTAAGAAACACTTAACCAAAGTAAATATGTAGTGGGACATGAGGGGGTTAAGTGGGTGCCTTGGGTGACATGAGGAATCTAGTGGGTGACATGTGGGTGACATGAGGATGTCATGAGAAATACGATTAGAAAAATGGAGTAATTTGAATATAAACAATTATGACATGTAATTCAAATTATTGGATAAAATAGGTATTGACACCTGTGAAGGGATTTTAATTAATTGATTAATTAATTAAAAATGGACACGGTAATTGAAATGGACTACTTAACCAAATCTGATCCCTAGGGATTGTAAGAACTTAAGTTTAAGTTGGGGGTTAAGTAAACTGGGTTATACGGAATGAGTGGGTTAAGTTAATCTTGGGTAGGTGTGTAATATTAGTACATATAGGCCCAGAAACTTAACCGTAAATTAATATGTCTGAACCAGTGAGAGGGTTAAGCAAAACTTGAGTAGGTGGGTAATATTTGTGTATATAGGCCCATAGACTTAACCAATACAACCTGTTAATTAAACAAAAGTGTGAGACAAGGTTAAATTAGAAAACACTTAACCAAACTTATACATGTAAGTGGACATGGGGTTAAGTGGGATGTATTAGAGGGGACCAAGCCTAGGTGGGAAGCTTGGTGGGGGCCCTTTTTAGTCCAATAGCCCATTAAGTATCTTTGTGAGCTCGACCCAAGTCGAGGACGGGACACGCCTACTGGGCCTGATTGTTAGAGGCCAAAATGGGTTAGCGGTGGCAACGCAAGTCCAACGGGGTCATGTGCGTGCGTGGGCCCGGGCTGGTAGGTA